>CADEBD010000620.1:4200000-4363818 GCA_902825455.1 Arctia plantaginis
TCCTTGTGGGAATATGATTAATTTGTAACCGTAAAACAAAGATGAAGATCAATGAAACCTAAAGAGAATATTAAGGTAATAAGGACTTCTTTTTGATGTGAAGCAGGTAATGCGGAGGGTCAGACCGGTTGTTAGCATGGCGACGCGTCTCCAAAGTGTCGCCACACTATGTGGTAGTATATGTCACATGTAAAGCGGTTCGGCAATCTGAATATTATATTTTTAATTGTGCTTTATTCATTATTTCCTTATATTAATGTGTGTCAAAAATGTAATCACGTGTGTGAGATGTGTGAGATATATGTATATATATCTCACACATCTCACACACGTCTGATCCCAAACTAGGCAGAGCCTGTACTATGGTAACCAGACTGCTGATAAACATATTTATATATTTTTAAATAGATACATATTATAGATAAATTACACCCAGACACAGAACAAATGACCGTGCTCATCAATATTTGAGCACGGTAATTTTTTCTGTGTCTGGGTGTAATAATTCTCTTCGAAGCTATCCTTTTATACTCATTATTTCTATAAAAAGTTTTAATTATAAGAATGTTTTCTTAAAAATAACTTAATCATTTTCAGGAAAAGATGCATTACCCTGACTCGCTGTCGTTATTGAACAGAATTCATAGAAACACATACAATTTTGAGTTTTATGAAGAAGAGAAAAATAAAGATGATATACCCAATGGTGTTGAAGTAAATAAAGAAAAGAAAAAAGAGGATAATTTACCCAATCATGTAATCAGCAAACATAAAGAAAATAAGAAAGATTTAACACCAGAAGACTTACTACCAAGTATAGAAATCAAAACGGAATATAATGATAGTATAAAGGAAGAATACAACTGCAGTAATGATAATGATTCTGACTATTACGAGGGTGTACTACAATTTGAACAAGAAGAATCTGGGGAAAATTCTTCTAATATAAAAAAGAATTCTCATACGAAATACAAAAATAAGAAATACAATACATTTGCGGAAGTTACAAAGAGAACGGATGTAACAAAGACGAATTACATGCAGTTTTCTGAGCCGGTCTCTTTAGACAAGAGAGAATATGAGAAGATATTAATAAGAGATAAAGAACGTTATGGTTACTCGAGGATGCCTTTTAAGTGTGAGGACTGCAGAATGGGATACTTTAAACGAATGGATTTACAAAGGCATAACAGTAGTTGTCACAGCCATAAGGTAATGTTACTAATCAATACTAGCATCTAAACTAATATTATAAAGTTGAAGAATTGGTTTGTTTGGTTGAATGCGCTAATCTTAGGAACTCATCATCATCATCATCATCATCAGCCTATCGCAGTCCACTGCTGGACATAGGCCTCTCCCATTGCATCTCCCAATCTTAGGAACTACTGTTCCGATTTAAAAAAATCTTTTAGTGTTAGTTAGCCCATTTATTAAGGAAGGCTAAAGGGTATATACCCTCGCTTTAAATAATTCCTTTTTAGTTTCCGTTGTGTGTGCTTACACGGTGAAAGTTTCGCAAAAATCATGTACGACGAATTGTTTCCCTTTTAAAAGTTCTAAAAAAAAGTACGCGACAGCATATATCTATCTTTTAAGGTTGGCTTACTATACCTTTGACATGGTAATCAAATAATTGAAGGTGTATTTAACGGACTTCAAAAACACAAAATCATCAATTCGTCTGTTTTTAAGCTATTGCATAGCTTCTATCGCGGGCCTTGAGTGTGGAGACCGAATCCAGAAATTCCGTAACGAAAATAACCTAACACCCGCCACTCCGACCGGCACAGCGGTGATACTTTTTAGTTTTGCCATCTATCGATGAATAGCAGAACTTTTAATAACTTTTTTGAAATATCACGCTTGTCTCTTTAGTTCAGCAACTCGCCTCTAGGTGGCATTGGTTGTGACGCGGTATTTTCCAGATATTTAGAAGATATCAAGTCTCAAACTTATGTTTCTTATTTCAGTTACCATAAACCTATAGTTTCAATGATAAATATTCCTGAATAACCTACATGTATTGTAAGATAATAAAAATATTTTGAACAATATTAACTTCTCATTTATTTAATAAAAGAAAAAAAAATGTTTTCTTATCGGTCACCACGCTCAAAAAGTGTAACTTGAATTAATATAAAAGAAAAAAAATACTGCATAAATAAATAACTATAATTGCATAAGTTGATAAAAAATGCTATGCATTAGCTTTACCGCGGCAGTCCCCGAGTGCCACACGTCTTTTTTTTTTGTATGTTTGTTACTCGAATCTCCGTCAATAGTTTACCGATTTTCAAAATTCTTTTTGTAATCGAAAGGGTATGCTCCCGAAGAAGTCCCATTATAACTAAATCAGGATCTGATCAGGGGATCCTAGTAAAATCGAGGGAAACTCTCAAATTTTACAGCTCCGACAACAGCTTATTTCTCTAGCTTTATTGGTATTTACGTTTAGTAGTCGTTATGTCATGTTGCTGAGCTGATGGGTCCTTGACCTTTAGAAGTTAGAAAATAACTGTTTCAAAAATCTAATCATCTATTGATCTTGTTTTTTTCTTCAAGATATTTGTTAGGTGTTTGTATTGGATTACAGAGATATTTGCACAAGAGAGTAATATACGAATATGAGATAACAACACATTTAGACAAAAAAAATGTTTTCATGTTTGTTACCTCATAACTTTCTTTTCTTTTTCTTTTGAAAAAACAACTCCCGCATTAGGAATATATTCCTGTGTCTCGGGGGACTTTACAAACATTCATGACACAAAGAAGACCTAGACTCAGAACAACAATTTGTGGATCACACAAAGTGTAGCCCCATGTGGAGATCGGATCCACAACACTTAGCGTAGTAGTAAGCAGCGTGGCGACCGCTTAAACCACTACGCCATCCGTGCAGTCAACAACAAATAACTATTTTATTTGTAAGCCGATTATATATATATTTTTTTTAATTATTACAAATGTAAGTAAAAAAACTATAAAAAATACTCTCAATATAACAGGTAACATTATGATAGCAATATTCCTTTCTAGGCTGATTGAAGTCGGTGCTTGCCTTGCAAGCCAAATAGCTTGATAGGCTTGGTAGAATGTAGCGCGGCAGCTGCCACAGTGTTCATGCTGCGCAAAACATCCTGAACGAGCTAAAGTGGGTTACGCACATTTCCAATTATATTATTATTTTGAATGTCATTTGTTATGTCATTTTCAATGTTTAATGACATATCTGTGCACCAATACTATTAAAAAAAAACAGTGGCATTCCGGAAGTGCCGACAGAAGTCAAAACTTGAAAATTTAAAAAAATATACACAGTTTTTTTTTGTTTTTTTTTTCGATTCGTAATGTGCCGACATGAAAATATATTTATGTTTGTATGTATATACACAATGTATGTTTATATTATATATAGATGGGACGGAAGTGTGTTAGAGGAACAGGAAGTCGGGGGATCGTGCGCTATTTGATTTGACCACTGAGCACGCAATATATTTTTGTTCTGATATGTACATTAGATGTTTAAATGGAAAATCTTGAAACACGGCAGTTGACATACATAATTTTATTTATTTCAGTTCCCATATAAATGTGCTGCCTGTCCAACTGAGATGACATCACTGGAGCACCAAGACCAGCATTGGGCAGATCTCCACTCTACGGTGTACAAGTGTACCCTCTGCTCCGAAGTACACCAATCCAGTTTTGAAGTTAAGAAGCATATTAAATTGGCACATACCAAGAATTACACGTGCAGAACGTGTAGCCAGGAATACGGGTGTGTATTTTTAATCCATACTAATATTATAAATGCGAAAGTGTGTCTGTCTGTCTGTTACCTCTTCACGCTTAAACTACTGAACCTATTTAGATGAAATTTGGTATTTATTTATTTATTTGTATGGAGATAGTTTGATTCTTCTGAAGAAGGACATAGTATACTTTTTACCCCGATAACCGACATAGACGCGGGCGGAGCCACATGCAAAAGCTAGTCAGCACACATAAAATAAAATCACTTTCCCTGACTGACTGATTTATCAACGCAGAGACTAAACCGCTGGGGCTGCAAACTTGAAATTTTAGCAGCTGATGCTTTTCTAAGGAGCGGCCTATGTCCAGCAGTGGATTGTTACAGGCTGTTGATGTGATGTGATGCTTTTTATGTTGTAAACACACACTAAAAAAGTATTTTTGGAAATTTCACCCCTAACGGGGTAAAATATATATATATATAAGTCAAAGTTCGTCATTTTCAAAGATAGAAACACGAAATAAAAACGGCGTGAGGGGACTACAGACCCCCGTTCGGAACGAAGTTTCTGTGGCTATTTGTTACACGTGTGTATATAAAATATGAAAAAGACGTGAGCGTCGACGCGCCTACTGAAGTGTTGCAAAAAAGTCTTGTTACCCATTTTTCGGTGTCACTCCCAGCCGCTCAGAACGTGTAATAGCGATAATAGCAATAATCGTGCGATCGAGACCGCGGGCAATACCTATTGTAAAATATATTTAAACGCAGCAGACGAGTGACACATGGACACATTCGACTGGAGAGACACAAGTGCGTTGTCTCCGTTTGGGTTTGGCCTCCGGTAAATTCGTTGTTGCTGTGTATAGCACACCGGTTTTCTGTGAAGCCTTGGTAGTACTCCGGTCGAGCGAACCCATATATGGTTGCGATTAGGTGTGATAGTTGACAGAGACACAATTATTTTCAATACGCAGGAATTGATCTCACGTCTGGTTTATCAGTCACAACTAGTCAAACTTATGACGAATTTAAACTGATTTTTTTGTGTAATAATAATTATATTTTTGTTATATGTTACACTTGATGGGTTCGTGGCTAATTGGTAAATGAGTAGGTTAGCATATTACAAAGTTAAGTAATCCTAGCCAGGTCGATCTATGGATGGGTGACCTTTTTTGACACATCTGACCCCACCGTGACTCGGAGAACACGCTAAGCCGTCGGGCACGATTACCACACGCACCTCTGTAGCTGGTACAGGTAGTTGAGCCCTAAAAATTCCGTTGTCTGTTGGGTTTAGGCAAATCACAACTACTAAATTGCACTAAATGACTTTATTTGAAAGAAACTTGCTTGAACATACAGCCACTACGATGTAATGGAGCAGAGAGAAAGAGAAAAAAAAAACCATAACGTCAAAGAGCGGCTAGTGTGACAAGGTGTAAAATTCTAAAATGACATTCAACACAGTCTATCTACAGATCTTGGATATCGCCTAGTACTTGGGTTGTGGAGGTCTGATGCCGATCGCCCCACGTCGGAAGTTCAGTCGTGTCGTAGTAGTCTGAAAACCGACCCCAACCAAAGTATGCCAAAGTATGGGCAAAGGAAGATGATGTTAGAAATTATAAACAAAAAAAAAAAATACACTCCTTCTTTGTGTTGTGTTGTATTTGGGGTTTTTACATATTTATTATTATTTCAGGAGTTTACGGGACTTCAAAAATCATTACAAAACTATGCATGAGAAGATAGTGTGTGATTATTGTAACAATGACTTCACGAAAAAGAGGAGTTTGATATCGCACATGAAGTGAGTATGAGATAATGTGAGATAAAAATAGACGGGGGATCATGACTGCTAACCCAGAGGTCGTGGGTTCGATTCCCACCCAACACAAATAATTGTGTGATCAGCATGATCAGTTGTTCTGTGCCTGGGTGTAATTGATCTGTAATATGTATGTATTTGTATGTTTATAAGTTTTTTTAATGGGACTAATCCCTCCCACACGCCCACCACTCTAACTCCTGCACATCAGGATCAACGGCAGTGACCCACGAACACATGGAGTTATGACACTCGGGAGGTCCCAGGAAAAAATTAAACTGTCTTGGAACCCGCAACGAAATTAAACAGAAGAAAATTGGAGGAGTTAGAAATACAGTAAATCCACTTCTCTCCTTAGCAAAACGGGAGACAAAATGAAGTAAAATACCCTTTTAAATAACGATGCACCACGGCCACAAAATATTATGGGTCCTAAGTGAGCTGTATTTGATTTCTATAATATGTACGGCAGAATCGCCCAACCGCACGGAAATTCACCCTAGTTGACACAAGATCCCCATAGTATACCGCCGAAGATGTCACCTGCAAGCTATTCACCATTGTATTACGTTCATTATAGAGACATCATAATTTCCAGAGGATATGATGAGCAGACTATTCACAGTCAAAGTTAGGTGTTGAGCGACACAATGGTGACTCGACTAATTTAAATGAATACAGCTTGCTCTTAAAGTTACCACACAGTGATCCACCTCAAGTCATGTCCTCGACAACCGTTCGCGAACTGATGGAAAGAACTACTAAAGGTAGCGCCCCTTGGATGATTCGTCCCAGCGTTGTTGCCATTCGTCTATGAGGTCATTATAGACACCGGACTGCTGTAGAAGCAATCTTGTAATTTAATCGCGATCTCGTGCGTCCAAAAAATCTCATTCCATGTTTTGTTGTCTTCAATAGTACATGACTGCACGTCTCTGCACCTCGAGATCGATTAACACCGGCAAAGCCTCAGTACTAACCGTCCTATATGCCTTGCACAAGAATATCAGTGCAAATCGTTGGCCTTGTACCAATTTTCGACGGACAGCATGTTTATAAGTTTATCAGCAGTCTGGTTACCACAGCACAATCTCTGCCTAGTTCGGGATAAGAGGGAGGGACCAATTAAAAGTTTCCCAGAAAATGAACAATATTGCACCATATAGTACTACGCTCTTCATCACCACCACCTAGTGACTCATACCATTGTCAACAGGCGCCACCACATCCCAGCATTCTGCAAGATATGCAACCGTTATTACACAAATCACAAATCCTTTAAATACCACAACCAAGTGACACACCCGGAGCTGATGGCTGGAGAAACTCGCAAGGAGCTGTCGTATTGCGTCGAGTGTGACAAGCAGTATCCAAGCGTGTTTAAGTATCGCAGACACCTGCAGCAGTCTCCTAAGCATACGCAGCCGAAGAAAATCAGGTATTATACTGTAACATTTATTTTCCCCAAATTATACCCATTGGGAAAAATGAATATCATTTTAGACTCAATTTTCCGAAGTTATATGTGTGTTACAGAACAGTATACCGTGCCGTGCTACTAGCAGTAGTTAGACGATATGTTTATCTATAAATACGTGTACGTGTACGCTTTAAAAACTAAGTTCTGCACCGATTGAAGTGAAATTTTGACACGGTTTAGATACAACCCGCTTCAAAGATGTTTTTTTAGGACGAAGTTCGTTATCGCGCTTTACACTCTCTGAGCAGATGGGAGCGAGACCAAAAAATGTGTATCAAGATTTTTTCCGACACTTCAGTTGGCGCGTCGACGCTCACATCCTTACTTAACGTTATAAATGCGAAAGTAACTCTGTCTGTCTGTGTGTTACTCAATCACGCCTAAATTACTGAATCGATTTAAATGAAATTTGGAACAGGGATAGTCTAGAGCCTGAGAAAGGACATAGGCTACTTTTTAATTTGAAAAATAAGGGTTGTATGGGGTTGAAATGGGGGATGAAAGTTTGTATTGAAATTACGTCATTATTCAAGCTTGAAGCTTGAAACTTATTTTGAGGCTTTTGATTAGATATAATAAAATACGACATTCGAAGTTTGTAAAAAAATTACCCTAAAGAGGGTAAAAATAGGGGATGAAAATTTTTGTGTGATGACGTCGGCAAAAAAGCTTACGGCTAAGAAAATAAAAATATAGAAGAAATACAGAGAATTACGGAGTTATTACAACATGTGAAACTGAAATTAACGCAAGTAAGAAACTTGAGCGCACAATGAGCGCTTATCGTGTCATGATTGGAGAAAATGATTTCAATATATTCTAGACGCGCCAAGGCTATGTAATAGGGTGTCCCGTCAATGTACCTATGGGATTATTTTTTTTAAAGCAACGGCTACGCAAGGGGTATCAAAAGTTGCGTTTTTGTGAATAGATTACAAATATAACAAAATTTAATTAAATATTTGTCATCTTTAGGCCTCTACCGATCCTAGAAGTTTTTCAAATTTGCCATTTTTAGAGGTTTCGAACATAAACTATAAATGATACAAAAATAATGTTTTAAAGGTTTTAATCAAATTTATAGGTACTACAAAGACATAAGGTAATGTTCAGTAAAGTTTAAATACTTATACTTACTTTGTTTCTTTTCTTTTTCTCATCAATGTTATATCTGTAATCCCTTTTTTGGCTGTGTTTGTGTTGTGACTAATAAACGTATTTTCTTTCTTTCTTTCTTTCTTTCTTCTTTATAATTAGTGCTTATTTCAAATACGAAATTGGTTCTTGTGGCCAAAATTAGGCATTTCCGCGCGAGATTTTAATCTGTTCCTGATTAAACCATCCCGAGCTGTAGCGTCCGTGACACTTAGAGAAGCCTCCGTCACTAGCTTTACACATCTTTCCACTGATTGTGTATGACAGGGGAAATCAATAACATCGAAGCTTTGTTCTTTAGCCTTAATTCTCAGTTCGTCGTCGGACATCTGTCGCAAAATCGGTGGAGCGGATATCTCACACTCTTGCCAAAATATCAAATCGATGTAATATCGCGCATCGAAGTTAAGTTTTGGTACTTTTAATACCCTGCGAGTATTGCTTATTTCTGCTTCTCTTGCCTTTAATATTTTGCGAGCTGCAAGCTCTCGAATATGCTCTCTGTCGTCGAATAGCATGGTAACAAGTAAGTTTTCAGGGTGAGCAAAAAAAGCGTTTCTCTCGATCACTGAATTCACAATAGATCTTCGCTTATCAGGCAAAAATCGGGAGTATGTAACCATTTGAAAAATATGATAGGCTCCATCTTTGAATGATGAGTTTTTCTTAATGAGGAACCAAACTGGAGCATAAACTTTGACCACATAATTGACAAGCAGCTTTAAATTATTTGATGGCGAAATAGTACTTACATAAAGTCTGAGTATGCGATTGGCAGTAGTTAGCCATCTTGAATGCGCCATTTTTCCAGGTTGGCGGCTTGCTAACTCAGGGGAACAAGAACCAGTCGTCACAACATGACACATTTCATACAGATACTTTTGATCCGTACTTAGTTCCTTCACAATGTCATCAGGTAATTCGAGCAAATTGCCAGCCACTGCACAAAAAGACACTAGTGGTTTACTTTCACAAACATTTAGCTGTTTTCCAATAGGTCCTGAGTATTCTTTCGGCCCAGATGTGCTACCATCTAGAGACATAAACAAATGGCGAAGCGGTAATTCATTTGTGTGAAGCATACAAACACACCATTGTAACGGTCTCTTCAAATAGTCTTCCAGGTATTTAATGACACCTCCTTTCCAACCTGTATTTGTAGCAGTGCCATCGCAACCCACACAACTTACTTCTTCTAAGTTCCATCCTTGATTTTCTAACAATTCTATAATAGAAGTGACAATCCCTTTCGCAGTACCTCGACTCGGCGTCGTATGTCCCAAGTAAATAGATCCCGGCTCTGTAAGAACTGAAATGTGTTCTTCTAAGACTTCTTTTCGGTGGTACCGGCTGTCTATTTTATTGATCTTGAGAGTTTTATCTTTTCGCCCCTCGAAGTAGATACTCTTTATAATAATTTTATCGATGTCTTTGCTGGCTTGGGTACGTGACTTTGAAACAGCTCTGTGAATCTTATTTTTATCAATCACAAGGTTTAGATCTTCGGAAGATACCATTCCTACGTCAACTAAGACTACTGAAGCGACTGCAGCTGCCGAACGCGTTGATAGTCCGTATCGATCACATACCTTAGCTACTGTTGGCAGCGTCAGAGTGTTCCGACTAAATGAATTAGATGGAGACTCCTTTAAGTCACTTTTAGTAGAAGGTTCTATTGAAAGCGACTGTGAACGAGGCGGCAACACGCGTACCGGTACAGTATCGGTTTGTGAAGTACTCGAAAAACATGCTTGCTCTGTCCGCTTCAAATTTTCTTGTCTTTGATTTTTCTTTAAAAGCCTTGCAGTTTCTTTTGCGTCTACGCCGCTTATTGCTATTTTCCTATCATTTCTTTGGTCCAGTAAAAAATCTCTTTCAGAAATGGGAACTTTCTTGGGTTTAGTGCAGAAACAATTTTCAAACGAAGTGCACTTACAAGCAGCGATGTCAAAAAGCTTATTTGACGATTCCAAAAAGCACTTAACTTTGTTGTCATACCTATCGTTTCTCTTACTTTTAGGATATCTTATTAGTGATAAATATTTGTTAAAATATGCGGTTAGCAGTTGAGTAACCCGTACGTTAGAAACGATGGGAATTGAAGCTTTGGTCCAAATTGTGTTAAGTTTTCCAAGTTTTGCAAGTCCGATCCAAACCGATTGATCGCTAAAACAACCTGTCGATACTTGCAAATCATAGCCGAGGCTTTTCTTATTGATAAAATTACAAGACAAAACAGGATTGATTCATAAAACATAGAATATACGACATTGACTACAAGGTTGTTTTTGCGAATTTTCAGTAAATAAATATGCTGGTAGAGCCCTAAGGATATTTTTAAATATTTTTTGAATTATTTTTACGCTAATCTACGTCTAACAGCGTAACTTTTGAGAGGTCTTAAGTAGCTAAAATAAGAATAAAAAAAATTCGGGACACCCTACTATGTAATGGTACACGTCTACAAGTTACACATCTGAGACACAACAGAAGAAATTATGGGAAAACGACTGAACGTTAGAAATATTAATGACTATTTACACATATATTAAGACTGTAAGGGAGGTGATATTTTATTTTTACACTTCCTGCATTACAGTTTGCACGAGGCGGACTTAATACCACATGGCATTATCTACCAGTCAACCTTAAGAATGTTCAGTAAGGGACATGGCAGGTGCACATGTATTATGTAATAAGAGAAGCTATGAAAATATGGCATTACTTTGATAATACTATTTAAAATAGACGAATACATAGATAACTATTAATATATTATATATACGGCATATAATAAATACAATAAAGTTTGGGTGACGATATCATGAGGATATTTCTGCTAGCTGTTTCCTGTAGAATTCTCGGACTTTAGCTTTGAACGTGTCACGACTTCCTGATATTGTACATGGCAAATAGTTACTACTCCCGTCTCGAAGCCAAAGAAGTCGCAATTACCGCGACCCCCCACCAATGCTGCCGTCGTGGTCGCAGTGCCTCCGGGATCCAGTACCTCACTGGCGGAAGTAATGCAGGCCGCAAAAGCCCGTATTAAGCTGGCGGAGCTTGGCATTACGGGCGGGGTCCGCCAGCGAAAGGCAGTCACAGGGGGCCTAGTACTGGAGGTCCCCGGGCCGGATAGCGCTGCCAAAGCGGACGCTTTGGCCGAACGCTTGCGCGCGGTCATGGGCGACACAGATGCGCGATTTAAGCGTCCGTGCAAAACGGCCGAAATGCGGGTGATGGATTTGGACGAATCCATCACCGCCATCGAGGTTGCGGAGGCAATAGCCGCAGTGGGTGGTTGCTCTCCGTCCGACATCAAGGTCGGGGAGATACGCAGAACCGCAGCCCGATTGGGAACGGTTTGGGTCCGGGGCCCACTTACAGCAGTACGCCAAGCTGCGGCCGCCCAACGCGTGCAGGTGGGCTGGGCGTCGGTCCGTACCGAAGCGTTGGCACCACGGCGCTTGCAATGTTACCAATTCCTTGAAATGGGACACGTCAGGGTAAAATGCTCAGGTCACCCTGACAGGAGTGGGCGCTGCTTTCGCTGCGGAGAATTGGACCATAAGGCCCGAGACTGCGCAGCGAACGCACCGAGGTGTCCGGTGTGCAGTGACCACGGGCGGCCCGCAAACCATCGGCTGGGTAGCAAGAGCTGTTGCCCACCGAAGAAGCAAAAGGAGGGAGAGGTCCAGCCTCGCCCCGCCTTTGCCCAATCTGGACAGCCAGTGTCGAGTTGTAACTCGACGGGAGAGGCAATGGAGGCTTAACATTCCCACCACACGCAAGGGTTCTCCAGGGCAACCTCAACCACTGCCGAGCAGCGCAGGATCTATTAATCCAGACGCTCGCGGAGCAGTAGGTTGCCCTGGCAGTCATTGCAGAGCCCTATACCGTCCCGGACCATCCGCGTTGGTTCGGGGCGGTCGATGGCTCAGCGGCCATTTATTGGCCGGGTGGGGAAGGCTTCCATTGCTCTCTCCTAAGAAAGGGTGCTGGCTTCGTGGCAGTGGAGTGGGGGGTAACAGTGGTGGTGGGGTGTTACTTCTCTCCCAATCGTGGCCTAGCCGAATATGAGGCATACCTGCACGGGTTGGCAATCTGCATTCGCAGCTACGCCTCCCGTCCGGTATTCGTCCTGGGTGACTTCAACGCCCACTCAAGGGAGTGGGGTGACACTCGGGACGATGCGAGGGGAGAGACTATCCTGGAGTGGGCGGCTGGACTGGACCTCCGACTTCTAAATCGGGGCTCAGTTAGCACCTGTGTGCGATGGCAGGGGGAGTCGATTGTTGACCTGTCATGGGCGACTCCCTCTGCAGTGCACATGGTGTCGGGATGGCGGGTGGCGGAGGAAGTGGTCAGTCTTTCTGACCACCGGCACATCGTATTCGATGTGTCTCTCCGCCGCGCTGACCGCCCGCGTCAGGATAGAGAACCTCCGCGACGATGGTCCCTCAAGCGGCTTGACCGAGAGATGGTCGTTGCCGCATCCCACGTGGCGGATTGGTTGGAGGAAAGGGTTTCGTCCGATCCAGAAGAACAGGCGGCCTGGTTTGGGAACATTATGGCGTCCGTATGTGATGCCTCAATGCCCCGAGTCAGGCCAGCCAGGAAGGGCTCGGCGTACTGGTGGAGCGTGGAGATCTCGCAGCTGAGAACGACGGTCGCGAGATTGCGCCGCCCGTATCTTCGAGCCCGGAGAAGACGGCGAGCTACAGCCGAGGAGATCGAAGTAGCACGGCGGGAATATGGCGCTGCTGTAAAAGCTCTCAGCGATGCAATCGCTGAGGCCAAGGCTCGGTCCTGGAAAGAACTCATCGGGGGACTGGATAGAGACCCCTGGGGGCGCCCGTACAAAATTGTACTGGGCAAGCTAAAACCATGGGTCCCTCCATTGACTGAAACCCTGGACCCGGAGTTCCTGGGAAGAGTGGTAGACACGCTCGTCCCAAGGGTCCAGGACAGTCCCTTGATCTCTCCGTTACAATCGGACCGGCAACTCTGGTCCGACGAGTGTGAGGTGACGGAGGGAGAGCTGGACCGAGTCGTGCGGCGACTGGCTTCCCGCAACACTGCGCCCGGACCTGATGGTATTCCAGGTCGGGCGCTGGTGATAGCTCTGTCGGTATTGGGGGACAAACTGAGGCGGATTTTCACAGATTGTCTTAGCCTCGGTGTGTTCCCCCTCGGCTGGAAAGAAGCGAGACTGGTGCTCTTGAAAAAGGAAGGTAGAACTGCAGATTCTCCCTCTGGGTTCCGACCGATTTGCCTGCTGAACGAGTCGGGGAAACTCTTTGAGAGGATTATCTCCGATCGTATCAGCGGGCACCTGTCACGAGTAGGCCCTGATCTGTCGGACTGCCAGTTTGGATTCCGACGGGGGCGTTCGACAGTGGACGCTATCAGGTGCGTTCGCTCCATGTCGGAGTCGGCAGTCCGATCAGGGGGGGTGGCTTTGGCGGTTAGCCTTGATATCGTCAACGCGTTCGGCACCCTCCCCTGGCAGGCGATAAGGGCGGCCCTTGAATTTCATGAGGTGCCGCTCTATCTGCGGGCCGTCATTGGGGCCTATCTGCGCGATAGGACAGTGAAGTTTATCGGTCGGGGCGGGGTGGAAATTCGGAGACAGGTGTGTTGCGGGGTTCCCCAAGGCTCTGTTTTTAGGCCCTTTGTTGTGGAACTTAGCTTACGATGTGGTCCTTCGCACCAGTCTGCCCTCTGGCCTTAGTGTTGTCTGCTATGCAGATGACACTTTAATACTGGCTAGAGGGTCACACTTCGACGAGGTGCTTCGGCTCGCCGAGCATGGGGTGGCTTGTGTCGTGGGAAAGATTCATGAGCTGGGTCTGAGGGTGGCGCCTCAGAAAACTGAGGCGATATGGTTCCATGGCCTACGTAAGCGCCAGGAACCACCCAGCTCATGCCTCCGGGTGGGTGACGCTGAAGTCCAGGTGGGCCGGTACATGAAGTACTTAGGCCTCATCCTGGACAGTCGGTGGAGCTTCGAAGAGCATTTCGTGCGATTAGTCCCCCGAGTGCGCGGGGTAGCGGGTGCACTGCATCGCCTGCTGCCCAATCTCGGGGGACCACGGGAAGAAGTTCGCCGTCTCTATATGGGGGGTCGTGCGATCCATGGTCCTCTATGGGGCGCCCGTCTGGTCTAATGACTTGGCGGGTGCCTCCCGCTGCAAGGCTCTACTCAGAAGCCTACAGCGGTTGATGGCCATACGGGTCGTACGGGGTTATCGTACCATCTCGTTTGAGGCGGCGACGGTCCTGGCTCGATATCCACCCTTCGACATTCTGGCCGACATGGACGCGATGGTCTATGGCCAAGTCCGTTCTGTCGGTCGGAATGGTGAGGAGGCCGCGCCGGATCATGAGCCCGGAATGCTACGGCGGAACGCGCATACGCAGGCTTTGCGAGCGTGGCAGGCACGGCTTGTAATCCAGGGCTGTGCTAGCCAACGCGCCGTCGGAGCCGTTCTGCCGAGCTTCGAAGCGTGGGTAGGGAGGGAACGACTGTGTCACCTACCGATTGACTCAGATGCTTACCGGGCACGGTTGCTTCGGTGAGTATCTGAATCGAATTGGACGGGAGGCCACGGCACGATGCCACCATTGCGGGTCCGACCGGGACTCCGCCCAGCACACGCTGGAGGACTGCCCTGCATGGGAGTCCGAACGTCGAGTCTTGGTCGGACAGATCGGACGAAACCTGTCACCGCCAGCATTAATCGCGGCAATGCTGGCGAGTGGCGAGGGATGGGCAGCCGCGGTCTCCTTCTGCGAGGACGTTATGCTCCAAAAGGAGGCCGCAGAGCGGGATCGGGAGAGGGCCGATCCTGCTCGAAGGAGGCGGCGAAGGGGACGCGGCAGAGGTCGCTAACTCCCCAATCGCCGCCTAAGGGTCACTGCGGCCACATCTTGGGGCGATGTGACCG
Source organism: Arctia plantaginis (assembly GCA_902825455.1). Taxonomy (NCBI): domain Eukaryota; kingdom Metazoa; phylum Arthropoda; class Insecta; order Lepidoptera; family Erebidae; genus Arctia; species Arctia plantaginis. Next base: position 4,215,180 of record CADEBD010000620.1, read on the forward strand.
CTGTAAACGACCCGAGACGTATGACACTCCGGTGCGGCCGGGGGGGTGTCGTCTAAGGCGGGACGCCGTTGCGCCTTTTACTCTGTAGAGCAGTGAGAGGCGCGATAGCGTCCTGCCCCAGGGTGACTACGGTCACTCCGGGATGTGCCTCAGACATGAGGTACGGCAGGGAGGACTCCAGAAGTCGCCGATGCGTTCCTGGAGCTCCTCCCGACTGCCGAGGAAGGCCGCCGCGGGGTTTAGTGGGTAGACCGGTTCTCCGGGAGTCCCACATACGCCCTGCGTTTCCCCAACGGAGGGTATGGTGCGAAAAGCATTCACCGCGTGAAAAAAAAAAAAAAAAAAAAAAAAAGGATATATTCCCCGTGCGGAAGGTGTCATTTAGACCTGGCAATTAAGAGCATTTGATAAATTCATGTTGCATTTGCTAACCTCATATTAAAGGAAGTTTATAAGCTATTTAACATCACGCGACCAGCTGAGCAGTGACTTATATCACACTATTTGTTCTAGGGTGCCGTGTCCCGACTGTGGCAAGATCTTCACCAGAACCAACTTTATGAGGAATCATTACAAATTCGTACATTTAAAGGTCACCAAGAACTATTGCGACCAATGTGATAAGGTAACTCATTAGATGGATTAACTAGTGATGTGCGATATCGTTAAATAGATATATCCGGGAATACGAATCTCGAGTTTTTAACCAATCGTTTTGAAGACTACAAAAAGGGCGGAGGTTTTATGTTCCACCGTATGTATTTATTTTATGTATGTTCATCGATTACTCCGTCAATTGACCAGAGCCGTCAAGCCGTCAATGAACTAGAGCTCGACTAGAAAGAGATAGAGGGAACTATCTATTATCCATCTCTCTCGTTGCCTATATTGCAAGATGGGGTCCTTGTGAAAATAAATTCGGTATAATGCCATTTTTGTATGTTGGCAGTACTACACCACGGGTTACGGTCTCCGCAAACACATTGAGAAAGTTCACAAAAAGATTGCGCAGCCCAAAGACAAGATATGTGACATTTGTGGACGAGGGTTTGGAGTGAGTATCCTTACAGGTTTTGTTAACATTGTCTCTGGATGTATTGAAAACAAAAAGTACTGAGCGATTATTTTAAATCATTATTTCAATACTCAGTACCTGGATGACCGAGTTTAGCTCTGTATTTTTTTTGGTAAATTTTCTAAAAATGAAACCTAGCTAGATTGATTAATCGATCCCGAAACTATGAAAATTTTATGAAAATCGTTGGAGCCGTTGCTGAGTCACATACGATTTGAAGGCCTTCGAGTGCCCCCCAGAATTAATAGGTCCCGGGCACCACTCACACACTTAAAATAAAAGTGTGGTGTGGTTTTATGAAACCACGATACAAGTGGAACTTTTTTTTTATCGATTTTGCGAGATTAGGGTATTAAAATCGCGTTTTTAATATTAACTTATTAATTTTAAAATGGGAATGATAATGATAAATAAATAGTAGGCAAGATATCCAACTATAAATTTTAATTTCAATCTGCATATTGCTAATTAAAAAAAAGGAATACATAATAAATACAATCATTCAATGATAAACGCATGATAAACCTGAGCACATGTTACACGGTCAGCTGATGCGAGCGCCGCCATATTGGCCTTGGCATGTAAAAAACAGAACATCAATAGTTATAGTGCAATTTTATTTCAGACGAATAAAATTCTAGAAAACCATCGTCGCACTCACACAGGAGAGAGGCCATTTAAATGCAAGTACTGTCCAGCCGCGTTCGCTCAACAGACCGCCATGAAGACACATCAGAAGTCACAACATAAAAACATAGAGATGTCCAGTTAACGAAACGATACCAATCACCGGCATTGATGAAGACCGTTTTTTATCGTCGGTATTAGAATTATGCTATACAGGCTGTGTTACAGTAGTGTGTTGACGGATTTCAAGAGTAATGTGTGTGGCGACAAATGGATGACGTTGTGACTACTAAATAATTAAATTTATTTCTCAGCAATACTTTTTAGCTCAGTTCAGGCAGCTGAAACGCCTGATAGCTGAAAATTACCATCTTCAACAGCCTTTATTAGTCCACTGCTGGATATAGGCCTCTCCTTAGAAAGGTAGTTCTGGCCTACTACACTACGCTGGCCAGACGGGTTGGTTAAAGGTTTCTATCAAGCTTTCCTTCTCTTTGCTGTGCTGTGGTGCTGTACAGTTTGACTTCCCTTAGTCGGCACCTACGACACCCTCGACATGAATATAAATGTCACCACATGAATATCAAACATACCATTGACATAAAAATACGATATTTAAATGTTACTAGTCAATAAAATAAACGTATTTTTAATATTGTAGACTTTTTAAATGTTTTTCAATGTAATATGAACTTTTTAATAATCTTATCTGTTTAACATAAACCTACACTTCCTGGTTATATCGTTAAATCGTTCCCAAAATGACAAATAATGGTCTTCATCTTGTCATTCAAACTGCATATGTGTGTATAATATACACTGTATATAAATACGACAGTAAAGTTAAAAGTGGGTGGGCTGAAATTGTCTTCCAACATTTGTGTACATTAAATTTGTTTTGATGCTAACCGTTTCTCTCATCAGAAAATAGGTTTATCACTATTGTTTAGCTTGAAAATTTTGCATCAGTTTTCTTCCTCGGGTTCGGTATTTATCAGGCAGGTTTTTCATAACTATTGAGGATTGTAAAAAATATATGCGATTGAGTGATATATGAGCGTAGTATAAACCTTTCAAGGTTTAATTTAAAAGATGAGATTTTGGAGCAGTAGTCACCCAACTGATGTGGCTTACTCGTGAGACACAAACTCTTAGGAAAAACTACGAAACTTAAGAAAAAGTCGCCCGCGGACCGACAACCGGGCTACGCACATTTCAGGGATCCAGAGGGATTTTTTAGTCATTTTAGTGCGAAATACGTGCGAACGTACTTATATTAAATATTATGTACTTACTGTCGATGAACTTGTGCAGAGATGTTTACTTACCAAATGTGATTGTAAATAAAACATTTAAAAAACTTAAATCTTTACTTTTATTCGAATAAAGATACATACGTGTTATATATTCAGCCTTATCATAATTATAACTAAAAGAAATTAAAATCATTAATATAATGAATTAAGGTACTATACATGTGATAATTTTTTATAATTTCTAGTACTGCTATAACTTCCCCACCATTTAAATACATTATCTACTACAGTAATTATTAAAATTGCATTCAATATTTATTTATTTTTTTAAATACTTCTGCTCCACTCCAGTGGGTCGTAGCGTGATGTTACACAGCCTCTATAACCGTTCTATAAAAAGACAACCTATGGCAAACAGTTTTTCATACATAGAGCTTTGTAAAATCACAGAAAATTTTATTCACACAAAATGTAAATTCCAAAAAAAAACCAAAGTTTCACCCATTCTAGCGCTATCTAGCGATTAGAATCTGAACTAGTTCGTACAACTAATGCTGCATTACGCTAGAACATATTTCTGACCATTTAACCAGTAGAATCTAGACTTAAGATTGCAGGAGGGCAGGAACTGTCAACAGCGAGAAGTTGCCATTGGATTTTTTTATGGAAGAGGAGGCAGACGAGTCATTTGATGGAAAGTGACTACCACCGCCTATGAACGCCTGCAACTCGGGAGTCATAAACGCGTTGCCGGCCTTTTAGGAAGGAGTACTACTCTTTTCTTCAAGGTCATATCGGTCCGGGAATACCGCAGATGATAACTTCTTGATGCAGTAGCAACACCAATACACTGTTGTCTTATTAATAAAAACTAAAAGCCGAAGTGCATGTGCAGCCGTTCATAATAAGAGGTGGTTTCTTCTCAAAGCCAACTATAGAGCCACATAGCTATGATCATAATAACATGCTACTAGACTTCTGTTTAAAAACAATAGAAAGATATATGCTACAGTCAGGACTAAGATGCCTAGACACACTTAGAATAAATAATTGTGATGATCATTTGTTGTGTCTGGGTGTAATTTATCTGTAATATGTATTTAGAAATATATAAGTATGTAAATGAAATGCTAATAGCACTCTGATTTGCTTAGTTTGGATTCAAACGGCCGTGTGTGAGATGTGTAAAGTTATTAGAAGTTTCAAAAAGGGGTGTATTTACTTTGCTGCTACAGTTAGCCAAACAAACTTCTTGATGGTGATTTGATATAAAGATGTTTTCTTGTTATTAAGGAAATTGACTCAAAGACAACCATTATTATTATTATTAATGATGGCAAAAATTCTTTCAGAAACCATCACTAAGATTTAGTTAACGTATTACCAGATTAAATTAATATAAATGACAGTTATTTTGTTACATATATTTGAATTATTTGCAATATATATGAATAAAACATCAAAAAGCCTGGTAAAATTATGGTAAAATAAAAAAGTAATGTATGTGTAAAAAATTATTGATGTTTAAAATAACATATTCAAATTCATGTCGTGTCGAAGTCATGTATTTATAATGTCTTTGTTATTGGTGATAAGACAAGTGAGCCATAAAAAAATGTAGTGAAATATTTAATATCAATTAAATTATGTATATAATGTTTCAACCAGTAAAAAGATATTCATTTGTGAAAAATTATAAATAAGATATTAAATTATCGTTGAACTTGTTCCGATACTCTATGAACAACTAGGAACCAAGACCTAATCACCTATCCTACTTAACAACAGAAGTACAGTTCATTACTCTATAAATATATTGTACACGGTTTATCTGAAAGTCAATTCTCGTAATCAAAATCTCATGAATGTCATAAAAGTTATTTTCGTAGTAAAGTATTAAACATCCAACGTTGACTGTAATGTGATTATATCGTATCGTGGCATAAAGGTGTTGGCTTACTTTACTATGAGAATAACTTTTATGACATTTGTGAGATAGCGAGTAGATCGGCACTGAATTTTGAACTATTTCTTTTTTTGAGAATTGAACTTCTGGTTGTAAAGGTTTTAAACTTAATTTACTGAAAAAAAAAGTTCCAATGTTTCAAAAAATCTACTTGCAGGCCATGATGCACACCACAGAATAATTTGTTTTGTGATATTTCCTAATGTGTGTCTTGTGCTTAATTGTGTGGAAAACTAGAAAAATATATTCATGACCATGGTTTCTAATCACGTAACACTCACTTTATCCTGTAATATACATACAAATATATATATATACCAAATATTTATACTTGATTACACAGTAAAAATGAAATTACATTATGATGTATGAAGGTGATGCAGAGGTTCTCTCAATGAGGAGGGTATGTCATTCTGGAGTTTAAGGGAGTGGCCACACAGTGGTCAAGTATCCTTGCAGGTCTCTCCTAGATGACTGTGAACACCCCAGGAACATTGTGGTTTTGAAAAAGCTAAGCTAGTTCAGGCAGCTAGCCTTCTAAGAATGCTAGTTTACCCAGCTAGCCTCATTAGAATGTTAGTTCACCCAGCTGGCTTTATTTTAATAATAGTTCACTGAGCAGGCTTCATCTAAAAGCAAGTTCCTCGAGCTAGTGTTATCTAAAAGCTAGTTCACCCAGCTAGCTTTATCTGAATGCTAGATCACCCAGCTAGATTTATCAGAAAGTTATTCCACCCAGCTAGCTTTATCAGAAAGGTATTTTACCCAGCTAGCCTTACCTGAATGTTAGTTCACCTAGCTAGGCAGTCCTGAATTTTTAGTTCACCCAGCTAGCTTTATCTGAATGTTAGTTCACCTGGCTATCTTTATCTAAAAGCTAATCTACCCAGCTGCGCCTTATCTGAATGTTAAGTTTGCTCAGCTACCTTTATTTGAATGTTAGTTAACCCAGGTAGTTTTACCTGAAAGCTAGTTCACCCAGGTAGCTTTACCTGAAAGCTAGTTCACCCAGCTAGCCTTCTGACTATTAGTTCACCCAGCTAGACTTATCATAATGCTAGTTCATCCAAGTAGCCTTTTGTGAATGCACAACGGTTTCCGAGTTTGAATGAGGAAACAGTGCCCTATATTAATATCAATGTGTAAAGAGGATTTTTGTTTGTTGTGGCTGTAGTTTACATACTGTTATATTCTATATATGAATTCTGCAGTTAGTTGACATTTTGAACATCGTGTATCCATGCATTATTCAGTAAACTTGTAAAACCTATGTATGTAGTTACCTATAAATATCTATACAACCTTTTTCTTGAAAAACGAATCCTAGCATCAATATGACACAGGTGGTACGTGTGGCATCATGTTAGTATATACACACTGGTTATTATCTACTATAGGTTTCATCTGCTGCATCTGCGGATGAGGCATGAGCGTTGGCATCTGCTGTTGTGGTGGCTGAGGTTGCTCGGGTGGTTTCTTATTCTTTTTCTCACATTTCTTAAACTTTATACCGAGTTTATTTAACAATATGAGCCTCAGTGATTCCTTCCCTCCCCGGTAATTTAATTCGTGTTTGGCTGCAGACAAAATCTTGCCAAGAGTTGGGACCTCTTTCCTGGATGAATAACTGTTGACTATGCCTCTCAACGCACACAGTTGGAAGTAATCTAACTGCACTTTGGTTTTCCTAACTCTCTTCTTTTTGGGGCCAGTCATTTTTGTTTGTGTTGCTTCCGCGCGTAAACCATCTCTTTTAATTCTTTTTATCGTGCTTTCTGATAGCCCTGTTGCTGCGCATGCCCTTTTGACAACATTTTCTACAGGAAACGCATAGCCTCTATTCTGTTTTTCGCTTTCAAAGAATTTAATTACTTTGTATATAATCTCTCTAGCTTGGCCATCTATAGCCTCCTTTTTCTTTTTCTCTATTTTCGGTTTTATCTCGTCCGGGGGCGGAGGCGGTGGTTCCGGGGGGTTAATCGGTGGTGGAATTTGATTTTGTGGCTCTGGGTGCTGTGGTTGAGGTTGAGGCTGATGCATAATTACAGCACTCACAATAGGTACTTCATAAACGTTCACATTTATATTCATCTTGGTCACAAGTAATTGTTGAGATTCAAGTAAAATTTATACATATATTTTATTAGTTAATAATTTATTTCATTGGTTGATTATCTCTTAAAACTAAATATCTGTTTATTTACGTTAAAGAATGGAAACAATACATTGACAAAACAGTAGCAATAGGCCATTATTTACTATAGACAATGTTTTTTTTTTTTTTAATTTTCTCTATGATGCAAACGAACCAAAAATTAAAACACCAATAATAAAATTACTCAACCATTATACCAACTCTTATAGGTCGTAAGCTCTTATAAGTATTAAGTTAGTTCTTAGTCATATGTTCCTGATCATGAATTTAATAAAAAAATGCCTTGAAACAAATTCGGAAGAGGTAGAAAGAAGTCTGGGAAAGAAGAATGTTTCAGTAAAAAGTTTGTTATTAGTGTGAAGTCTCTAATAACAGGTTACAGTAAATGTATACAAGAAAGTAATCCGACTTCTTTCAGTTCAGTAAACTCTGTTCATTGTCTCTATCCTAGGCTCACGGATTCCTGTACCGGGCTATACCTGAACCATATTTCGTCTAGAAATGATAACACTTCCAAAGAATATGGGCTTAAAGCCACTGACACCGAGTCATAAAAAAATATCACACATTGTGCTGACTTACAAAAATTGATAAAGTAAAAGGTCCGAAAGATGATGATGATGATGTTAAGTTAAGATATTAAAAACTGTAGGTAAAGTAATCGATCATCAGTACATATTAAGTGTTATATGGTTTTCTCATTTGGTATTATTATATTGGCTTAGTAATTTTAAAGATGGCTCGGATTTCGGTCTAATATCATCTGGAAATTTTTCTCAACAACAAGAAAATGAGTTCAAGGGCTGGGAACACCTGTGCAAAGTATAAACTTTGTTTGTTTGCAAAAATGAAACACTGAAAGTGAACGTAAGAAGAAGTAAGAATATTAAGAATTAGCGATGAAAAAGATATGTTGTATGTGGAATATCCGACGGGGTGAATAATTTGAATTTGTTGTTATCATACGACTCTGAAGCGTTTAGGGTAAATATGTTTCCCTATTTTGGTAGTATATAAACGGTCTAAGCTAACGCTAAAGCGATTACTAATTAAAAGTTTTATTATTTATCTCATTTAGAAATAATTTGAAAAAATAAACAAATACACTCTATCGATTCCAAACCTATTCTTAATTTTTAACAAAACTGTTTACAATTTGATCTCATAAACGTCATAAAAGAAATTCTCGTAGTAAAGTATTACTAAGACTAGCAGAATACCAATTCAAGTTTTGGTAACAATACAATATAATCACATTACTGCCTGCAGTAATGTGATTATATTGTATTAGTAGTGTATTAGGTAGTGTGAAAGCAAATCGCAACTAAATTTTAATATTTTAATTTTGTCTTAACTTCTTGGTTGAAAACCATTTTTTTTCGTTTTTTTTGTCTCCCTTCTTTTATCTATCTGTTTCCAGTTACTGGATGATGTCATTGATCCAGCAGCCTCACAGAAAACCGGTATAATCCAAATTTTTACCCATACTCAGGTGGGAAGTTCCCTTGATTATGGGGGAAGAAGACACAGAGCGTGGTAGTAGGTCATCAGGTGACAGATGTGCCTCATTGCCACCTATATCTTTAAAAAAATTACAAACTTACTTACCTAGATCACTTGTCTATTCTGAATATGTATTGTAGATGTATGTTTGCAGGAAGGATTCTACAAAGACGAAGCACAGTTTGTAATATGAAAACTAGATTGACTGATAGACTACTTATGTATATTTTTTGGTAAAAAAAGTAAATAGAAAGCACCCAAACTCTATAACAAATATTTGCAGATCATACAAACATTTGATCCAACCCGGCAATCGAAACCTGAAACCTTAGAACAGCAGTCGAATATGCTACCACTGCACCACTGAGGTAGTCTCTGTTCGAATTCTCTGTTCTCTCAATTCCACCCCAGTTAAGTGTGAAAATTAGGAAATTAAGAATATAGTTCATTCCAATTCATTTCAATATGGTTGGATAAAGTCGGTGAAACTAGTTTTTTTTTAATTCATATCGATGGATATCTACTGATATCGGTCTAATGTCGTTAGCATTTTTTCAACAACAAAAAATGAGTCAATCAGTGCAAAGTAAAAACTTTCCATCTATGTTTTCGACTGAAAGACTTGTATCTATGGTCACGAATAAAATAATTAAAAAAAAAAAAATTAAAAACTTTGTTTGTGTCATAATTTCATAATGTCCCATGTCACAAAATGAAACACTGAATGCACAATAACTCGATTTTTAAATAATGTTGTAACTTATCTGTATGGTATAAAAATGGACGACTGCTCCGAATTGGCGATTAAAAAGATATGTTGTACTTGCCTCAGTAAAGAGCGCAAGTTGTTCCAGTTATGTAGAATATCCGACGGGGTAAACAATTTGTATTTGTTGTTGTCCTACGACTCTGAAGCGTTTAGGGTAAATATGTTTCCCTATTTTTGTAGTGTATAAACGGCCAAGCTGTTACCTTAATAAATATTAATAATAATCATTGTTCCTAATTAAAACTTATTATTTATCTCATTTATAAATAAATTAACAAAAATAACAAGTACACTATCAATGCCAAACCTTTTCTTCTTAAAACAAAACTGTTTACAAAAATATAAGCAAATTACTGCCTGGCAGTAGATGAATGCGGACTGCCACGAATGGGACGATTGAAGCTCCGTTCGCTCCGCCTTCGTTTAGCAGTGAATGGCAATAGGCAGTTTGAAAGCAGATCAAAACTAAATTTTGAATGAAATTTTAATTTTGTTGTAAATAATTGGTTGAAGTATTCTTCCATCTAGAGCAGTTTTTTCTGTCAAAATATCTGATAAAAGTATCTCTCTGTTTTGAGTTACTAAATCATGTCATTGATGTAGCTGCCTCACAGAAAAGTATTCATCCTCTTCTTTTTCACTTTTCACGTAGTGAGTGAAATTACTGGAGCCTGGTGGTTCCCATGAATCTCAGAGGGTGGTGCTAGTCACTTACCATCTGGTGACCCGTTTACCGGATTGCCCTGTATATCTTAAAAGAAGTTGCAAACAGATCACTGATCCATTAGGAATATGGTATTGGTATGGGCTGTGGGCTCTGGTTTCCACATTTAGACTCAAGAATGGTTTTTATGCATCTCCAACCAGCTAACTAAGTTCCTTCTAGAAGTGCAGTAGCCTCCTGGGGTGTTCACAGGCTTCTAGGAGCGAATTTGTATCAGGTATGATACTTGCTTGTTGTGTGGCCACTCCCTTGCATTCCAGGATTACCTGGGTAGCCGTTTCTTCTGCTTTCAGGGATCTCCTGCAAAGAGGACTGTCTGTTGCATTAATGGTGAATAGTTGTTGGTTCAGGGTTGTTATAGTTCTTAAAAATATTTGTATGTCTAGTCTGCTAAGACTGATCAGTCTGCAGGTGGCTAAGACTTCAGTCAGTACAAGTTTGGACTATCTGCAGCTGGGTGAGTTTTTCCGCCTTCGGTTGTGTGCTTCACGAGTCCATTGTCTGGCCCAGGATCGATGTTAGTTGAAAGGTGACAGGAGTTTTTTTTTTTTTTTTTTTCAAAGATTAGAGAGATTAGAGAGATTAGAGAAGATTAGAGGTACCCCATTTAATGTAGCAAGCTGCTCCAATTCTTGATGGCATTCAAAGACAATACCAGAGGTCATTGTGTCTCCATTGCCTTTATTGCAGGGCCGCCCCCTGCTGTCTATATTCAATGTTATAGTCCTTAATACTCCTTGACATTACCGTTGTGCCTGCACAAGTTATTGCCACACATTTGCATTGGAATATGGAACTGTGTTGGCCTAACCCTAGTGATATGTTTATACATATTTGTATGTATTGTAGATCTATGTTTGCAGGAGGGATTCTACAAAGACACTGCCAGTTTGTTCATATGTTGGGAATGCAGAGCTGTCATGTGCAGAATTGCACGGTTTAGGCAGCAGGCTTGCATTGCGCAGAGGCAGCTCAGTTTCATTGCTGATGGACGTTTGGATGTTAGTATAGCTATAAACTTTTTATAGTAACTTTCTGTGGGTGTCACCATAAACAAATTTGTGGAGTTTATGAATTGACGGGCGATAATTCTTATATTTCTCTCAATATATTGAGGTTTTCAAGTGCTCCAGTTTTATGAGAAGCAATAAATTGTGTTGCATAATTCCACCAAAAATCTACTATGGTTTAGAATATAAAGATTTTTTAAAGTATTACAAATGAAGTTTTTGGAGTACTAAGTACTATCTAGTTTCAAACTAAGCAGAGCTTGTACTATATACCTTTTTTGGTAAATACATACATATTATACATAGAAAGCACTCAAACTCCAAACCAACCTCCACTCTCTTGCAGATCAATGCCCAGCACTGTCTATCTCACTTATCAAGATACCACACAACTAGTTACAAATCAGTCATTTCAGAGGCTGACGCAGTGTCTGATAACTTTATCGACTGCGGAGCAAATAATGACATCAAGACTGAAAGTGAAGAAGACATTCCACTATCTGAATTGCACAGCAACTTGCTGTCAGATAATGAAATTGAAACACAAGACTGTAAATTCAACAAAGAATCCAAATTTAAAAAGAAAAGAAAGTTAAAAAGAGAATTGTACTTCTCAAGTGCCAAGATGAGTGAGGATGAGTTGAAAGAGGTTCTGATGAGTAAGAAAACTTCAGCAGAATTTGTTGGTTCGAGTTTTAAATGCGATAGTTGCATTGAGATGTTTCAAAATGAAAGTGACTTAGCGGCTCATAATACATCCTTTCATACAGAGGTAAGTATCATGGCAATTAATATCTATACATACTTATAAAGCTGAACATTTTGTTTGTTTGGACGCGCTAATCTCAGAAACTACTGGTTCGAATTGAAAAATTCTTTTAGTGTTGGATAGCCCATTTATTGAGGTAGGCCATAGGCTTTGTAAAATCCCGTTATGACCAATAGGAGCTGAACACCAATGATAAGTGTTGCAAAAAAGGGCAAATTAATTACTTTTGACAAAGGCAGAGGAAGTTGAAGATAAAATAGTGAGTTTTACTAGTGATTTTATTGTTAATATTTAGTTAATATATTGTTTCAGAGACCCAAACATATTAAATGTGAAATATGCTTCATTTATACCAAAGAGAATTTACACCAAGACCATAAAGAAAATCATTATAATAAACACAATTGTCTATGCTGTGGGTTTGTATCATACAACCAGAGTGTAATATTGGCTCACTTAAAGGATGTACATGGTGTGAACTTAAATGTAACTGTGAAAAAGAAAACGGTATGTAAAAAGTAACTTATTTATAAGATACATTTTTTTTTTTCAAAACTAGTTGCAAACTAAGGGCTTCTTTGAAAGTAGTATATGTTATAATGTACTGTGTCAAATCTATATAGCGTTTCGTACATCCTGACACACATCGCCATCTAGTTTCAAACTAAGCAGAGCTTGTACTATGAAAGCTAGATTGACAGATAGAATACTTATATACTTTTTTTTTACCTATATAATATATACATTATAATAAAGCAGATTTTTTTTTTTTTTGTATCTATTGAAGAATTTATTTGTTAGTGATGTTCCCCATCGTTCAAATGTATATTATCTAGTGATACGAATACGGATTATTAGTCTTGATCCTCGTTTATGGTTTTCAAGTTTTTTCTTATGATGTCACCCGCTGGTAAGTGACTATGATGATCCATGGACATCTCTACAACTCAAGATTAGGGAAGAAGAGGCAGGATAGGGCCTCCGCGAACCTCATCTAGACGGTGAAAAGCAAAATTATACTAGATCAGCTGCAAACTCACTTTAGTGTAAACAATATTCTACACAGGAAACAATTTGGCTTCATATTTAGTGCATGGGAGGATTAACGATTATTGTCTAAGGCATTCGATTGCGTTTTTCATGAAACATTGATCAGGAAATTGCATCATTATGGAATAAGGAATACTGCTTTGGATCTTCTTATCTCTTATTTAGGTAATAGGATACAGAGAGTGGAAGATAATGGACAGAGGTCCCTCGGACCTCTGTTCACTATGGGGGTACCGCAGGGCTCAATTCTCGGTCCATTTTTGTTTTACGTTTATATAAATGACCCACTAATCTGATAAAAGATAATCAGGAGATAGTGTTATTTGCGGATGACATTTCACTTTTATTTAAACTGAAACAATGGGCAGAAATCGATGTTCTTGAAGGTAATATTTGTCATCATATTTGTCATATTATAAATGTATGTATAGCAGCTGGAGCTTTCCCTGACAAACTGAAAGCAGTGATCATAAAACCTGTATTTAAAAAAGGAAATAGAGACAATATAGAAAACTATAGACCTATAGCCCTCGTACCTATTTTCTCTAAGGTATTTGAGAAATATATATATGGGGAACTGAATGATTACCTTGAAGGGAATTGTATTCTGGCGAAAGAACAGAAGGGTTTCAGAGGTAATAAATCAATAAACATGGCCATTTATGATTTTCTTGTATTTGTAATGAAGAATGTTGACAAAAAGATACCTATTTGCTCAATATATATGGATATGACCCAAGCATTTGATCATGTAAGTCATGATACTCTACTAAGTAAGCTAAATTCATATGGCATAAGGGGCAATATCTTAGACCTGATTGAGTCTTACATTAGAAATTGCACTCAATATACTCAAATTTGTAAAATTAATAGTGTTACCAAAATAGAAGAATACTATCAATCTGAAACACGTAAAATACAATATGGCGTACCTCAGGGTAGTGTATTAGGACCATTATTGTTCCTAATATATATTAATGACCTACCTAATGTAACCCATAACCCAATAGCCCTATTTGCAGATGATAGTACAATTACTATTAAATGTAATAATAAGGATACATATAATGACGATATAAATAACGCTTTGAACTCTGTTCTCGACTGGCTAGATGTAAATAATTTAAGAGCTAACATAGGAAAGACAATGCTCATGCATTTTAGTCAGCGTATTCCTAGTATGAAAAACCTACAGATAAGCGCTAACGGCCAATCTTTAAATGAAGTAGATTCCACAAAATTTCTAGGTGTAAAAATAGACAATAAGTTACATGGAAACCACATGTAGAACAAATATGCAAGAGGGTCAGTAAATCAGTGTATGCACTTCATGAATTATCACAAGTAATTAATACTCATGCACTTCTGACTGCATACCATGGTATGGTGGCGTCAGTTCTTAGGTTTGGTATAATTTTTTGGGGTAACTCTGTACATAAAGATAAAGTATTCAAGGTACAGAAACGTTGTGTGAGGGCAATGTTCTCTCTAAAATCAACCGACAGCTGTCTGCCCTATTATAAAAAATATAATATTTTGACACTACCTTCCATTTATATACTCGAGGTAGCTATGTTTGCCAAACTAAATTTTAATTTATTTGTTTTGTCTTCTGACGCGTATGGCCGAATGCAAAGAGATAAATCCCGGCAATGCCTGTGTAAATCAAACACTGCTCTAATTAACCGACTTCAAAAAAAGGAGGAGGTTCTCAATTCGACTGTATTTTTTTTTTTTTTTTTTGTATATTTGTTACGCGATTACTCCGGCAATTATAAACCGATTTGAATAATTCTTTTTTTATTTGGTAGGTCATACGTCAGAGGTGGTCCCATTGTCACCAGGTCAGGATCTGATGATGGGATCCTGGGGAAATCGAGGGAAACCCTCAAATTTTGTAGGCATATACACTGTTTATCAGAAATTATCTTAATCTATGTAGATTTTTACATCTAATGGTCACCATCTGATGTTGCTGAGCTGATGATGAAGCTGATGATGAATGGTTTAGGAGTATGGGATCTCTGTAACAAAATTATGTAATACCATCGAATTTGAATGTGTTCGAGTCTAATTAATAAGGACTCCGATCCTATGTGATATTCAGGGTCTGATGATGGAGACGGTAAATAGCCATGGGAACTCTGTAATAAAATAAAGCAATTCCGCCGTGTTTGTGCTCATTTGATTCGCTTCGACTAGGAGCTTCATGCTAGTCGATTTTTAACTAACATCAAAAAAGGAGGGTTTTTGATTCGACAGTATGTTTTCTTTTTAACCGACTTCTAAAACACAAAAGAGGAGGTTCTCAATTCGTCTGTATTTTTTTTTAAATGTATGTTTGTTACGCGATTTCTCCGTCAATTGTGGACCGATTTTCAAAATTCTTTTTGTAATCGAAAGGGTATGCTCCCGAATTGGTCCCATTACCACCAATTCAGGATCTGATGATGGGATCCTAGAGAAATCGAGGGAAACCCTCACAATTATTGGGAATTTGACAGCCCCGATAACGTGTTTTAGCTACGAGTATTTCTTTAAAACCATGGCAACCGTCAGAGACTGCGCGATGTGATGCGCAGAGAACTTACAGTATTTATGTCACCACAGTAATTTTCGTTGTATTAATAAGAAGAAAAGGTTGAAATTTTGTATTTTATCTTGTTAAAATAATTCGGATAGACGTTTTGTTGCTATGGATGGCATCGCATTTCGTTTGTAAGTAATTTTATACTTAATTTATTAAAATAGTTCTGGAAAAAGCTCTTAAATTTTGTGTGAGTCAACTAGGTTAATTTCTAACATACCAGTATTAACCCTTCTAGTTGGAACTCCTTCTATAAAATATTGAGCATATTTGTTGAGTAGTCTCACTAAAGCTTCCCTATCTTCACCTTCGAGGTCAGTGTCAATTGAATCGGAAGTTATTTTGTTCGGTTGCAACTCACAAGAATTTGACTGTTTCTTAGAAAAGAATTTAAGCTGATCTTGATCAGTTTGGACGCCAATGTAGGAGAGGCCTATGTCCAGCAGTAATTTAATATAATATTTAATATAATCTAACAAACTACAGTTTGTTACTATACATTACGGTACGTAGTGTTTTAAATATCGTACTTATCTACTCATTACAAACATATCCTACACTAAAAATGGTAAAATAAACCCTTTTAAAAAAAAAGTTGAACCGACTTCAAAAAACACCGACAAAGAGCACTAAAAATTAAAAAATAATCACAAATCTAAGTAAAAAACTATAATAAGTACCCTCAATGTAACAGGTAACATTACAATACCAATAGTCCCTTCTAGTCTGTTTGAAGTCGGTGCCAAGCTCGATGCACAATAAGTAATACTGGTCTATGTCAGCTTATATTAGCACAATGAAAAATTAAGAATTCAAAATAATTCTAATGAAACATCGAAGATTTTGTTAATTAATAAAGACCAACCAGATCAATTACGTGCGCAAACGTATCAACTCCTTACTAAAGCATTCAAAATAATAATATAATTGGAGATGTGCGTCCACTTTAGCTCGTTCAACATGTTTTGCGCAGCATGAAGACTGTTGCAGCTGCCGCGCTACATTCTATCAAGCACCTATTTGGCTTGGCACCGACTTCAAACCGACTAGAAGGGACTATTGGTATTGTAAAGTTACCTGTTACATTGAGGGTACTTATTATAGTTTTTTACTTAGATTTGTGATTATTTTTTAATTTTTAGTGCTCTTTGTCGGTGTTTTTTGAAGTCGGTTCAACTTTTTTTTTAAAAGGGTTTTGCATAACAGTGTTTTCGCCATGGCTCCAAAAATATATAATAAATTACCTAGGAATATAAAGGAGTTAAATCCGACTATCTTTAAACAGACATTAAAAAAAATTCTGAGCCAAAAATGCTATTATAATGTAAATGATTTTCTGCAAGACAAATTGTAAATCAAATTAATTTCGTTCATTGTTATTTAATTTATGTTGAACATGACAATGTGACATTTTTTTTTCATTTTTATTATTTTGACTATTTGATTATTATTGTTGTTTTTTTTTTAATTATTTTTTGGTTTTATTGTATTGATCTGACTTAATAACATTCATAACACTTGATATTATTAATTCTCTGAATAAATTTATGATATGAATATATTCTTCAAATTGTATTTGTAATGTTGAACGTCTAAATAATAATCTTTTCAATATCTATGTCTAAATATTTGCACACCTTTAAGAGGTTATATTACAGCGTACCCATGTATTATATGATGTATCTTCTACCACCTTTATACCTGTTTTATGCAAATAATAAATGATTTGATTTGATTTAGAATGGGTATAACTCTAGAGTTATCTAGTTATCTATCTAGTTATCTAGACTCTAAATTGCAATGAGGCCCATACATTGATGGATTGTCGAATAGACTCAGCTCTGCAGCATACGCAGTTTATAAAATTCGTCAATTAACAGATGTAGGAACAGCTAGACTAGTGTATTTTAGCTATTTTCAAAGTGTAATGTCATATGGTATTTTACCCATGACAGCATGGAGAACGTATATGCGTTTAGGCTGAGGGATGTTTGTTTGTTTGGATGTGCAAACCAATATTGCCATTTATCTCCAAAATTAATAGTCCGATTTTAATGTGGTTTTCAGTAATGGGTTCTTAGTTGATTGGTACTGGTTCTTAGATGGGTGTTACGTTTGTAACTCGCTAGGGGGCGCTGCAGTAAACATTTGTTTGTGCAAACCAATGTTGCATTTATCTCCAAAAGTACTTGTCCGGTTTTTGTTTGGAGAAATGCTGCTGACATTCAATGTATCTTTGTGTTGCAAAAGAGAGCTATTCTCGCAATTTATAATCTCAGTTATAGGCAGTCACTGAGGGATAAATTTAAAGAAATTGGTATTATGACAGTCGCATCTCAATATAGAATGTTAAGAAAAATATTTATGTATTCACAAAATTTAGCGACATTCATAATATTAAACACTAGAAATAAAGATAAACTCGTGTTGCCAACGACTAGACTACAAAAAGAAAGCAAGTCTTTTCGATGTCAGGGTGTGCGATTCTACAATAAAATTCCAAGCAAATTTAATGAATTAAGTATTAACAAATTTAAATCCTTACTTAGTTTCATCTAGCTGTGATTTGTTTATGTAAAATTACGTATCTTTATCACTATGGCTTTAACTCGTGAAAATTTTTGTGCTATGATGATAACGATTTTCGGCGAGGGCCAACACAAATTCAGTGCATCGATCAACTGACTTCGACTTTTGAGGACGAAGCACCATAAAAAAAACTGTGTATCACTGGTTTAGTGAGTTTCGGTCTGTGCTCACGGACGAATTAAAAGAAGGTCGCCCTAAATCGGTTGTTTTAGTTTAAAATATTGATGCTGTCGGGAACGGGAACTTTAATTGCAAAATCGTCATGTTATATATCGCGAGATAGAGGCGTCTCTGGGAATAAGTATGACGAGTATATATATATATATATATATATATATATATACACATATATATATATATATATATATATATATATATATATATATATATATATATAATATTACACGAACATGTAGCTGTAAAACAAAAAATTGTTGACGTTGGATTCAGCACAACTTAAGAATTGAACAAAAACGGGCTCGTGTCGATTGGTGTAAAAAAATGTTACAAGAGTACAATTAGTCAAAAGCTGTCTATAATATCTACACAGGTGATGAATCTTGGATATATGCGTATGATCCTGAAACTAAACAACAATCAACGGTTTGGGTGTTCCAAGATAAGTGATCCGTGTCGTGACGGATTAAGAATACGTAATGTCACCACCCCTATTCATCCCGTGGGTGTCTTAAAAGTCGACTAACAGAGAAAACTACGCAAGATAACAGCACTGCAAAGAGAAGGAAAACTTGAAACAAACCCTATACCAACCCGTCTGGCCAGCGTGGTATAGTAGGCCAAAACCTCCTCTCTAAGGAGAGGCCTATATCCAGCAGTGGACTATCATAGGCTGTTGATGTGATGTGATGAAAATGAAGATGAGCCGAACTCAACAAAAGTCATTCGTTCAAAATTACTCGTTACGTGGTCAACGTTTTTCTAGCCGTAAAGATGTTGATGCGTTCAAAATGCACGTTTTGGAGATACAGCAATCAGAATGGAAAAAATGCCACGAAAATTGGTTCCAACGTATGCAAAAGTGTATCGATCATCACGGCGAATATTTTGAAAAACAATAAAATTTGCTATAAGTTTGTTTCATATTGTTATTCCGGATACATAAATAGCAACCCTCGTAGTTGTAAAATCCGACTTGTAAAAATATCTGAAAAGATTTACTTGCAGAAATAAATATCATTTCATCATCATTTCATTTCAACGAAAAAATTGCAAAACATCGGGTTTCTGTGAGGCTAAGGTTTCACTCTGCTCGAGGCGGCCCATTTGTCCGAGACTTGGCTCTCCCACGGTACAAACTTAACTTGAAAGGGTCAGGGTTAGGTATTTCAAATGCTTGATGACACACCTTTACATAGATGAGAATTACAACGAATAGATTAATATTTTTTTTAATTCACAGGGTCGTAGAAAATCAGATGCTCTGCAGCCAAGAGTGCAGGTGCACAGTGATCTGTCTAGTTCAGATAAAAGAACTTCATATTTGTGTAAGGAGTGCAACAAATATTTTGAGTAAGTAGTCATTTTTTTGTGTAGTATAGGGGGGCAAACGAGCACACAGGTCACCTGATGGTAAATGAGTACCGCGCCCATGGACCTCAGGACATCTCAGGAGCCACAGGTACGTTGCCGCCCCAGAAGCTTTTCACCGAGTGACTGAAGTTACCGGAACTTCAAGCTCTGATGGTGGCAATGCACTTGTGACTATTGAGGTGTCAATGGGTGGTCACTTACCATCAGTTAAGCCGTCTGCTCGTTTGCCCCCCCCCCCCCTCCCTTCCTATACCATAAAAAAGCAGTATATATATGTATGTGTATATACATGTATATGTATCAAATCAATCTTTATTTGCCAACTAAGTGAACAAAATTGATTTAATTTGTCTTAACTTAGTAGCCTTTTCCAGGCATTGCAAATTTGAGAGAGAATACAGAATAAATTATTATATAAGTACAAGCATTAAAGAATAATAATTATATAAATGACTCCATAATAAAGTGTAACAATTGAACAAATCATGCAAAATACAAGGTATTTAGACATTTTACATCGACACACATTCTTCTACTGTCCTTAGTACTATTGTGTATCAAACCCGATTTTTGTTTTTTACGAATTGTGTTTAGGTGTATTCATTCTGTTATTCGTATAAAAAGATATTTAATTTGTTATGTGTGTTTTGCTTCAATTAATATTCTTTAACTGAATAGAAACAGTTTTCAATTAAGAATGCTTTTAGTTTTTTAATGAATAGTGTAACCTTAATTTCAGCTTTTAGCCGTCGGGCTCTGGTTTAGCATTATAATTCTTTATGGTAGGTATAGTCTCTCTCTCGGTATGTATCTATGTATGTATGTATTCTTGTATGTTTACGCTGTTATATTTATATTATTTCACTGCCTTTTCTCATTTCGACTCTTCTCTTTCTATGCGAGACAGTATTTCTTAATATTTAGTCCTTTTATGTTCATATTTCCACACCATTTTACTATAGCCTATGAAGAATGCCTATGGTATTAAGTCCGCCATTGTACATTTTGCATAAAGTTATAAAATAAAATAAAAACAAGTGAAAATAAAGACACCTGTGTTTCACAAGTTAAAAAGTTATTAATTGTAGCAACAAGAATCAAAGATGGAAGCATGTTCAGCGCCACCACAGAGAGGGGCACAAGTGCATCACTTGCGGAAAGAGGTTCGCCTTCAAGAACAACCTGGCCAGGCACCAACTGTTAGTACGTTTTGTGCACACTTTAGTCAGTTTCCAGTACATAAAAAAAAAAAACCATTGATTTATTTTTATTTTAGAATTCAGTTTAAATTTAGATACTGATTTCCAGACACGAGTGGCTATCAAGTAGTTTTTTGTTTTTTTTTAAATACCCTATGGACTTGCACCATCTTCTAACACTACAAATAATTCCAGTTGGGTTTACCAAATTATTTTTGACTAAACTCGTTTGCGATCCATCAGCAAGTTTGCCAGCTCTTCCATACAAAGTCCACTTTATTACATTGAGTCCTCCGTGCAATACACATCAGTCTTCATCTCCCACTCCTTCTTAAGTTCGTCGAAAGACATCCTTAACTGCAAGTTGACCAGTACTATTCCGATGTAGGTTACATGAGGGCCCGCCACCTCGCACGGAGTGCCCGGTGTGCCACAAGATGATACGCGTGGACCTCCTCAAGGTACACTCCCGGATTCACTCCGAGAGAGAGCAGTACACGTGCGTGGAGTGCTCCAAGAGCTTCGTCAGCAGAGCCTCCTATGAACACCATCTGAAGTATACGCAGGCACACGCCGCCACTAACATACTCAAGTAAGTATTGATTTGAGGAAAAAAATTGAGCCGTCGCGGGACCTCAGGCAGATATGAAACATCGAAATTATTTCGTAGAAATGATGAGTATAAAAGAATAGCTTATGAAAGAAAATAATAAATATAGCACATTTAAAAACGGTTATATTCAGTTTTTTTTAAAGAAAATGTTGATTGTTTATTTAATATATGTACATTTATATTAATTTAATAAAAAAAGGAGAATGACCATTAGTGGTATCGGTTTTTCTCACGCGCAAGGATAAAAATAATATCAAAATTATTTTCTTTATTTTTGAAGTCACTATCCCATCAGAATGACAAATTTTCATGGGCGTTTTCTTTTTCAAACTAATAATCGTAGGGAGCCCATGATGCTAAATGAGGATTTACTTGAGCGTTATGGGGACCTATGGGATTTGTAAGACTAGGTAATAGAATATATAAAAGTTATAAAATGTTTCCATTGTTTTCAGTGGTGGAAATTGAACTGAAATGTAAGGGCAGGAAATCGAACAAAAAATATTCGGGCGCATCAGATATTTTGCGAATATGTTATTTTGCCGCCAAAAATGTTCCTATTGAAAGGTCTGACGATTTTTTAGCAATGATAGAAAATGCAAAACAGCAAATTCGGAAAATCGTCATTTCGAAATACCCGAGCGTGTTAGATTTTATACAGACGGTTCAGCTTGATGTCCCTGTCATCTAGCCAAAAAATCTGACGATAATTTTGCAGGGTATTTTAAAGCTGACGGTTTGAAATATTTTGTTTCTTTTTTATAAAATTTGACAAAGGCACGAAAAATTATGAAGACATTTCAAGAATATTTCTTCCATTGTTTGCTTCAAAATAAAAAAGAATGTCAAGGTCATGTGCTTTTTTTTGGAACTTTGTGCCTATCCCATTGCTTTATGTTACGCTCAAATCGGCAGGTTTTTTTTTTTAAATATACACTAATGTTACATGCGTGATTGACTCAACTTACCTTAATCTTACACGCTTGAGTATTTCTGGCCATCGTTTTTGTTTTTTGACCCCCCCCCCCCCCCCTATATGTAGGGCTCATGTTTGATGGAGGTACTCAACTGGGTGTAAGGTATTCCTCCTATGTTAATCTGACACGCTCGAGTTAATCCCGAAATTCCTTCTGGCCCTCCCCTACCATAAGATATGGAATTGCTTAATCATTATTATATTTTGCCTGACAAAACTGTTCAAATTATTGACATAACCAAAATAAAAAAAAAGCGATCAGGCTCGTCGAAATGTTTGTTAATGTGAGTAATGGTGTACCAGGTACAAGTGCACGATGTGCGACAAGGGGTACAGGTCGCGGGGCGAGCTGCGGGACCACGTCAACTATCAGCACATGGGCAAGACTCAACACAAGTGTCCCATCTGTGGGAAGGTAAGTTCAAATATTGTTACATTGTACATAGCGGTCACATGGCGCACATGGGCCGGTTTGACCGAAGTGATGCCCTAACCTGGTGTTAAGCTATTCCTTCGTTGCATTTCAACGTGTGAGTGAGGATACTGGAGACCCAATACCCTTCCCCCTAAGCTTTGGGGAGGGGGGAGCGCTACGGGTGGGCTACGCATTCGTGACTTTAAGTTCAGGTATCCATGGGCGGCGGAAGTTATTTACCATCAGGTGACCCGTCTGCTCGTTTGGAGGATACGTCGGTCACTATAAAGTTTTGGAAATTCTCGAAAATTGAAAATGGAACGCATCGATGTCATATATTACTAAAAGGCAAATTTATTTAAAAAACCATAGAGCTTAAACGTGAACGTTTGCGTGAGATATATTACGACTTTAAATGTGATTTATCTGAAGGTTTAAGCTTAGAACGTTTAAAATCAGCATTACGTGAGTCTGCTCCTTTTCTGGCAACCATTTTTAGATGGTTTAAAAGTGGGAAAACTAGACTCGAAGATGATGCCAGAAGTGATGCGCGAAAATGTGTGGCCTACTGAAATGCTTGTGCGAGATGACCCAAGAATTACATACAGGGACAAAGAGAAAATCTGAGGCATCAGTTCGGTTAGTGCACACACCATATTACATGAACATGTTAGAATGAGGAAGCTTTGTTGTCGTTGGATACATCTGGAAAAAGAAGCCCGTGTGGAATCGCGTCGTAAGATGCGTGTACGTTTTGAAAATGGGAGGTCAAGATGTGTTTCTGAAATGATTACTGGCGACGAAACACACAAAGTATTTTGTTTTATTTTCAAAATACTCTCGGATTTTGCCTCGGTTAACCTCATTCGGTAAAAAACAACGAAAAAGCTGCTTAACTGCCTTCGGTTTGATGTCACTACGGTCGAGCCAGTCCTTTTGTGTCGAATCACGCTTCTCCCACGTAGTTCTTACACCAAAACTATCCATGATTTAATCAATTTAATTTTATGTACAATACTTTATTGTGATTATTTTAAATATAGGCATTGGCGACGCGACGCTGTATCACGCGTCACGTGCGACGAGCTCACGACGGAGTGAAAGAGAGCGCACGAGACAAGATCTGTCAACAGTGCGGTAAGGCTTTCAGGGTAGGTATGTGTTTTCAGACTAATGTTATAATGCTAAAAATTTGCGAATGTTTTTTTATGTTCTCTTCTTGATGCTCAAACGGCTTGACCAATTTTGATATATTTTGGTATGGAGGTAGCTGACACCATGGATTAACACATAGGCTACTTTTTATCCCGAAAAATTGTAGTGTTCCCGTGGGCTGAAAGGAAACACAACTTTTTTTGGATGCAAGAAAATGAAATGTATGTTTTAGAGAATCTGATAAACTGCGGGTAACATGGGTAGTTTGTAGCCGCTTTTCTTCTCAGGCGGACTACTCACCGGCTGACCCAGTGGAGAGATTTATGAGATTACCTCAGGGCGCCTTCTAAAAGAACAGAAGTGTGTGCGTGTGAGAAACCTACGGGATTCCTTAGAGGAAAACAACTTACACCTCAGTCATACATACATGTATATTTCAAAAACAAAATTAAAGTTACAATAGAAAAATAAATAAATTAATCAGTGGGTACAAGAAAAACCGCAGCGGAGCGCGTCAGAGCCGAGCTGATGGTGCTCGGAGCCTCCTCGTCTTCACTCCAGGAGGTCACTTCCCCTTCCGCCCGAGTCGGCTGTTTATATTAGATATTGAGAAAAGTTCACTATTGGTATTTATAAAGTTAAATAGAAGTACGTAACCCTTGGGTACGGCTGTCCGCTTGCTTTGGGAGCCGCGTGACTGCCAGCTTGCCAGAGGGTACCGAGAAACTTGAATTCGAACCAGAAGGCCACAAACGAACAAGCACGCCGTCTGAGACTGACCGTCTTGACCCCGAAATCTGGGACCCTACGAATGGATTAGCACTCATATTATCGATCAGGTTCCAGAAACAAATAGGTACAAGAAAAATTAATAATATACTCACCACTTTCGTGGGTACTTTTAACAGATAATATATTATGAAAATAAAATCACAAGACAATCAAAACACTATTTAAGATTGGAAGACACGAGATAGCAGAGTGTCTCCCGTGGCTGAAAGCCGGACTTATATATGTTCGGTTGCCGAAGTTTCCAGAAATAATCCCTTCTTAACATTTTACTTTGACATTTAAATTATCAACGAGGTTAACACGAACAAAATCAAAAGTAACTCGCTTCCTACCATAACAAAACACTCTTAATACCTGTACCATTTGTCATGATAAATTAATAAAAAGACCTATCTACAAACAAACGCCATCTAGTGGTCCGACGGCGAACGAAGAACATCAATACTGTAGCTACAAACTACTTTGGATAAATCAAACAAAATGCGACTAGAGCAAATAGGTGTCGCTGTTAACAAGTCCGTACGCATTACAAATATACTAAAAAAATAACTGTTACAAGTTGTTACATGCCATAAAAGGTAATTCCCGTACTAGGGAAGATTTTGTGTCCGGGGGTTTACAAATATTCAAACAAGGGCACAGAAAACATTCAGACTCAGGACTATTTGTGAATCACTAACATGGTGGATGGTAGATAGGCGCAGGCAGGCCTATGATAGTGACTGCCACCGCCCAGAGACACGCTACCCTATGTTTTCCCAAAATTCTCAAAAAAAGGTTCCTCTTTTAGCTCTTATCTTGAAAGTAAGAGATGTTAATTATTATTTTCCAGGACAAGAAAGGTCTCCGAGAGCATGAGCTGATCCACACCGGTGAGCGCCCTCTGTCGTGCGAACTGTGCGGCTGCACGTTCAGACAAAGCGCGTCGCTCTACACGCACAGGAAACGCGTACACAAAATATACCCTCCTGCGAAGAGAATACAACTGGTGTAAAAGTTCGGCTCGAAGGACCAAGTGGTTTGTGAACTGTATCATGCAGCGAAACAATATTGATGATGCCTTAGGTATTCTTACGGTGGATTAACAGAAAGAAGAGGTTATTTATAACTTAATGTTTTTTGCATTTCTTGAAATGTAGTTTCTGACATACTGAAGATAAATTTGTAACTTATGTTCAAATAAACATAAATAATTTTTAAATTTGTATTTAATTCGTTGTTAACGTTCCTATTCTAGTGGCCTATCCGTACCACACTCTTCGAGTTACTGCAGTCTAAGACACACATACATACGATATTCCTTAACCTAGCAAGTTGCCAGTACCCTAATGTACCTACTGCCTTTGTGCCATCTGAAAACAATATTCCCAAGGAATGTTGGTTTCAGGCAGATAGCTCGCCTTAACGGAACCAGCCATTGCAATGGCACAGATTAAATAAGATTATAATGATAATAAAAACTTCACACACTTCTAACACTCGGCTGTCTGATCCCAAACTAGGCAGAGCCTGTACTATGGTAACCAGACTGCTGATAAACATAATTTTAAAGTTGTAAATAACTACATATTATTGATAAATTACACCCAGACACAGAACAAATGATCGTGCTCTTCACACAATTACATGTCCTGGGTGGGAATCGAACCTACCATCTCGAGCTTGATAGTAAAGGTCACTAACCACTAGATCAACAGGCCCATTATAAATTGAGAAAAGGGTAGGATGATGATTTTCTTGTTTTATGGAAAGTGGATGTAACAATAATAAAATAGAAATAAATATGTGGGTATTCTAGTTGAATTAAACACAGAATACTGTTGAAGTACGATGTGTATGAATGCCAACCTGGTTACCCCTAAGTCCTCATCAGCGTGTAGACACAGCTCTTCTTATGTGCACCTAAGGTCCACGTAAGAAGAGCATTTCTCTCCCGTCTACGCAGCAGCCAGCCACTACGCAGCAACCGCCCCGACTCACTGAGGACTTCATGGCATAGACAGCTAACTCATAAAGATTTCGTATGTGGCGAGAAACATACTACAGCGCCATCTAACAAAGACACACCGAACTACGGAGTAACTCCTCAATGAGAATTAAGAATTCCTAATCCTGTATCGCGATATGAAGAATTCTCTCGTCGATTAGTTTATATACAACTTCCCAACATCAACCATTGGGCCATGGTCCGCCAGGCATGGTCACCTCGTCTGGGTGTTGGAGGGACATGACACCCGTTCCTCCACATATGTATATTTATCCCATTGTTTCTGTCCAACTTCTCAAAAGTTTTCTCTTTCTTTACACATAAATTTCTAGTGCATCTAGTCACATTGCCGCACCAAAGGTAGACTGGGAGAAAATGTCTGTAAGTAAACTATTGTACAAATCTTATTTGTGCATAAAGAATAACAAAAATATAAAATAAAGTACTTTTATTTTGCAACAAATTGTCGTAAAAAAATATGTCCTATAAAATAAATACATTTACCCTTATCTTGTTCTATGTTCTACTCAATAAGTCTTAATAACTATAATTGTTTCAAAGAAGAAACAGAGAAATAGAAGTTAATATCTGTCAAAGTGTGAAACTTGAGACGAGTATTTTTTAATTGATTGACTAACTCTAATGGCTAGAAAACATCCTTTTCTATGTGTATGTTTTAGGGGGCAGTAGGATCAGACGGGCCACGTGATGGTAAGTGACTATTGACCTGCACCTTAAGAGACAGAAATGCGTTGCCCCCCTGGGAGGATCCCCTTCCCCCACGAACATAGAAAGGGTTGGTTGGTCCGGTAACTCAATATAAAGCACCACAACAGCTATCAAGAGCTGATGTTTTTCGAAAGGCTAAACAGATTTCTAGAATATACAGACCCTTAGACTTCGGTAGAAAAAAGCATGAGATATTATGAGATTCATTTAATTCTCCATGTAATGTAATTCAGTAGTTGTTTGGAGACATCCGTATTCAAACAATTGGCAAACGCCATCTAGTGAAGATTTTTGTACCTTCACGATAAGGTTTTACCCCTCATTGGTTTTGCCTTTGTTTATGCAACAATGACATTCAGTGTAATCTAACCATAGCTTATAAGTAGAAGACTATAGAAGAATGTAGTGACACGTTCTTTGATACCACAGCGTTACAGAAGAACGAACTTAGCCCATTTAAGGAACATTTCTCAGTCTGTTTTGACTAAACTAACATCGATATCTGATTTCTGCTTATTGTATTTGTGATATTGAAAGCTATAAATAAGTTCAAATGATCTTATTACTAAACACCACATAGTAACTGAAATTCTAAAATAACGTAAGTCAGAAATGTATACAGCAGAGGTAACGTTGAAAATACCTGACGCTCTTTTAAAATTCAACTAACAATATAGCGTGTTTATCTCTAAGACATCTCCATTTCACTTACTACACGACGCTAATTTTAATTTAAGATGCGCGTATTGTAGTGACTCACTATGTTTGTTTGTTTGTTTTTAAAATGACAACTACCGCACTAGGAATACATACTGTGTCGTGGGGGACTTTAAAAACATACATGAAACGGACAAAAGAACACCCAGACTCAGAACGACAATTTGTGGATCACACACAAAGTGTCATCCCATGTGGGGATCGAACCCACAACATTCAGCGTAGTAGGAAGCGGCGTGGCGACCGCTTAAACCACTACGCCATCTAATACAATATCTGTATTTTGAACTGTATACAGATCGTGTTTTAGTATATCAAAATATTAGGTAGCAGAATATCAGGTTCTGCTACCTAATATTATTATTATTGTAATTTTCTTTATTGATGTTTAGCAAGTAGAGAGTGAGACATTTAATTTAAAACAGTTTCATGATATCATTATAAACTATTTTTAATTTTATTAATTATACTCTCCACAAATACTCACAATAAAAAATTTGTTTTAAAGACGGTCTCTCTTGCTTTTTTTATTACTTATCTTAATTAACGATTCTTATCATTATTTTCTCTTACTATCCCAGTATTTACAATACAAGAAGGAGACAGAAGGAATTTCAGTCAAGAAAGTCCCAGGATCGCTCCTGACGTCAATATCCCCTGGACTATCGTCACATTAGCCTACTCTTCCTAATGTCTACATCTGTTGCCTAAACATTGCTGTGATTTCTTCAACAGTCTGGTTCTTCGTTTCAGGCACTTTGAAGTAAATGAACAATATGAACAGGAGCTGGAGGACCGCGAATATTATAAATACGTTTGATCCCAGTTGTAGCTGTGAACAAAACGTAACAATTATTACATATTCAACTTATAAAAGATACATTCGGGTAGCCATAAATTAGAGAATTTATTACACAAGGGTTACAATATTCGGATTAAAGCTTATTTAGATTTAATAAATGGAAAATATTATCACTACCAAAACGGATCAGCATATTTGTTGGTTTTAAATTATTTATATGTATACATAAAATGATAAGTTGCTTTTTACTTTTTACGCTTTAAAAACTCATAAAGTTCTGCACCGATTGAGCTCAGGACACAATATGTAATCCACTTTAAAGATTGTTTTTGATCTATTTTTGAGTCATTTCTCATCAATGCAACCACAATGTGCCACAGTGTTTATTGAGCGAAGCCAGTGTTTAGCTTAACACTAGCTTTGCTCAATAAACACTGTGTTTTTTTATTACCAGATTTTATCGCTGCCTCTATTCTATTATTTATTGAAGTGAAAACTTCTTTAGGCTCTTCGGGCATTTTTGAACAACAAACAAAAGAATTTATTTTTAAAATTTAAAATAAAACCATTGAACTCACGACACTGTTACCGTTACCGACACCTTTGTATATAAATATTTATATATATTAGCCCCGTTTACACGAGAGTTGAGTTTGGGTTGAAATTCATTGATAATATAGCTTTATCTATACAAATAAATAAAATTGGAGTGTCTGTTTGTAATATTAAAATAATCGCTTTTTACTAAATGCATATGTATGTTTACACGGTACATATGCCAAATAACATTTTTTACAATTTTTGTCTGTCTGTCTGTCTGTCTGTTTGTTCCGGGTAATCTCTGGAACGGCTGGACCGATTTCGACGGGACTTTCACTGGCAGATAGCTGATGACATAAGGAGTAGCTTAGGCTACTTTTTTTAGACTAGCTTCGACCCGCGGCGTTGCCCGCGGTTATAACAACAAACGCGGGTAACACCGCGGGTCTCAGCTAATATTATATAAACATATATTGTGTATATACGAGCAACATAGATATACCAACATATATTCATGACGGCATGTTTCGAATCGAAAAAAAACAAATATTTTGCCTGTTATAATCATTTTTTTCTTAATTTCAAGTTTTCACTTCTGTCGGTACTTCCGGAGCGCCACTGTTTTTTATCTGATATGTATATTATTTGAATCTCCGGTAACTCGGTGAAAAGCAACGATAGAATAGCTTTGGTTTGGTTTGGTTTGTGTCGAAGTATAACTCTCCTAAGGCAGCGGCTCTTATTATGTAGGTACTCACGTAAAGGGGTAAGAAACTGAGTCCCACGATGAAGTTGGCGGCCCAGTTGACGGTCACCGCCACCGACGTCGCGGCAGGACGAGACGTCTGGTTGAACAGCTCTGAGGAATGAACGTATTACTTATTATATCGGTCCTGCAGGAACATAATACCAAAGACAAAAAGCCAACAAGTAGTTTATTAAAATCAAGACATAGGCCAAGAAGTAATCTTGACTGCACGGATGCCGTAGTCGTTTAAGCCGTTGCCTCGCCGTTTCCTACTGCGTTGAGCGTTGTGAGTTTGTGGTTCACACTTTGTGAGATTGACAAATTGCTGTATTCAGTGTATTGAGATAGATGAATATAATTTACTAAGGAATTGTATATCTTAAAAACATCTAAAAAAAAGTCTGCGATGGTATATGTGTATCTCCTAAAGTTAACCCACAGTAAGAATTTTTATTTTTTACATATTACCAATTTTAAACTATTTTCAACAATACAATATTATTCCTTCCGGTGCCGAGCCGGCCTATAAATCTAGTATACTAGCTGTACTCTGATTGTATCATCCTGATGTTAAGCCTCCTTCAAAATTTGAACACGTCAGGAACTCACCGGTGACGAGGAACCAGGGTATGGAGCCGGGCCCCACGGCGAACATTACCACGAACAGTATCACCAGGGCGATGCAGAGGTACGGCACCCATGCTATGTGCACCTGGAACAGTCGGGAAAACCACTTATTGGTATATTACGTTGTAAGAACACTCGAATGCCTCAGTAGTATCTTCCTCTAAATTATAGATGATCCCCGCAATTATGTCTACGTCTCTCAGAAGGAAATTTTCCCTGATCTTGCAACATTTTTCATTTTTGCTTGGCTCCTATTGGTCGTTGCGTAATGTAATAAAGCCTTAGGCTTTCTTTGATAAATGAACTATCTAACACAACAAAAAAAAAAAAACCAGTAGTTTTTGATGTTCAACCAAACAAACTCTTAAAGCTTTTACAGAATAAAGAACACAGTTTATTACAATTCATTATTATGGAGACTCGATAGTCATCTATTCTAAAATATTATTATAGTCTACTATGTAATTTACCACTTTTAGGGGTTGTTATTTTTTTTTTAATTTAAATTTTACCATATAAAAAAATATTTATTTAATAATTTTCTAAATCAGTTCTTAAATAACCGAGTTCTGAGGTAACAAACATAAAAAGTTACTAATAATTGAGATCCTCCTACTTTTATTTAAGTAGGGTATAGATAAAATAATTTGAATACCACAGATAAAGAGACAAAAGATACTCACATAGACGTAGGCGGTACAGAGTGCGACTGTGCTCACGAACATTCCACCGAACCCTGCGAGCAGGAGACTTTTCCTGCCGGCCGCTTCCACCAAGAACAAGCTGATCACCGTCATCACTACGTTCATACCGCCCATTCCTGGAATGTCATAATTGTTATTTAGCCTTCACAGTCCCACTGCAAGCCAAACAAGCGACAAAAAGATGAAAATATGTAAAAACTGTTGGTAAATCCTACTAAGTAATAAACTGTATTCCACAGTACCTACTTAATTTTCTACTATTAGCGGTTGTGTATTTTCTTCGAAAAGGATGAAACGGGCAGTCTACCTTCCAAAAAAAAGGTATTTTCCAAATCGGTTCACATATATTCTGAGGTAACAACTTTTGTGACTTATATTTTGAGACTAGCTTATGACTGCTTACTGGCATTAATTTCGCAACGAAATTAATGTATGATTTTTAACATTTGAAAAACGTTTTTGTAGCTAGCTGAATTGAAAAGAAGAAAATAATTTTCAACAGAATTTTCAAGAAAAACAGAATAAGAAAAAAAACATTAAACGTAAAAAAGTTTCAAGATATTTTATAGTGTTTTGACTTTACTTTCACCAACATCTGTCAATAAAATATTAATACCAATTCACATATAGCACTCCACGCTTTTTAGTTCTAGTTATTTTTAGGGTTCCGTACGTAAAAAAGGGACCCTTATAAGATAACTTTGTTGTCCGTCTGTCCGTCTGTCTGTCTGTTTGTCCGTCTGTCCCTGTGTCACCACCGATTTTTTTAGGACCTAGCAAGTTGAAATTTATACTAGATACTGAGGTCTATGGTCCCTATAAGGTGTATAAAAATCAAGGTCCTGAGTCAACACGATAAGAAGATATGGACAAATTTCGATTTTCAACTTATTTTATTTTTCAGAATTTACTCTTTACGTGTGCTTTTAACCAAAAATGACAATTCTAGGTCAACCGGAAGTACCCCATAGGTTTTGCGTCGAAAACCTATATGGTAGTTTCCGTTGACCTAGAATCACGAAATTTGGCAAAAAGAATCTTGCAGAAAGTCTTGCAGCACAAATAAAGGAATTATTACAAAAAATAAAAAAAGTCGAAAATTAAGATAACTTATGGTACTTACAAATTTTCGCGAAAATCTACGTAAAATCTGGGTAAGTACGGCACCCTCGGCGCACAAATTCGACTCGTACCTGACCGGTTTTTTATAATTTCTGACTATTCACATACCCAAAGTGGCGTACTGCGACTGGCTCGTGGTCAGTTTCGCTTGTTTCCGGAAAACGTCAGTGGAGAAGTATATGGCCGCGTTGATGCCGGACAGCTGCTGCGCAATCATCATCATCATGGCAATTATCAGCGGTTGGCGAAGCTGCCTGTTGCCGAGCAACTCTCTTAGATTAACTTTCTTTGTCACTTTGTTCTTCTCTGCTTCCTGAGGAGAAGAAATTGGTTTATCTTAATACTAAATGTGAGAATCTCTTACTATCGTATTCATCATCATCATCAACAACCTCTATTAGTTCACTGTTAGACATAAGCCGTGCCTTACAAAGTTGGTTTTCAGCATTCTACCAGGCTGGTCACACGGGTTGGTTTCACAGCGCTGTTATCCTGCGTAGTTTGCTCTCTTAGTCGGCTCTTACGACACCCACGAGATAAATAGCGGTATTTACATTTGATATTCTTAATCCGTCACTCCACGAACTATGGTGTTATGTCCATAAATTTGAAATAGCGCATAATAGTTAGACTGTAGAGGGTAGGTTTTTATATATTTACCTGATGCATTTCTTCCATTTCCCCATGAACAGCCACGTCGCCTCTCAACCAGTTAAGAGCTGAAAACAATTTAAGAACCGTTAAAGTATTCAACATTATTATTGTGCTGAAGTTGTTCCGAACACAGTTAGTTACAGAATAAATATAATCTCTTTTGCCATTAAACTATTTCAAATTGACGGATAAAAAGATGTTACACTCCTCTTCCACGATGTGGGAAGTGAACCATAATATAAGGATCAAACGACCCACCTCTCTGCGCATGCAGTTCCTGACCCTTGTCAAGCAGCAAATACTTTGGTGACTCTGGACAGAATGGCAGCATGACGCACTGCAGGATCGCGGGAATTGCTGTAACGGCGAGCAACCACGGCCAGCCTTCTGCAGTACCCAACACTGACTCCAGGCCCAGCACTTGTGACAGTAATATTGTCATGGTAATCACCAGCTGGTAGACTGTACCTATCTGAAAGAGAAGTGGAAGTAAATTCAAAGCTACTACGGTTATCAGTAGGGCCAACTAGTCTCCGCACATAATAATTTGCTGCAGCATATATCGAAGACATGAGTTTTATCTATTTTCTTGCTTGTTGAACGAGGTCGGAAAGACCATATTTTTTTGGTTTGGGGAGGAAACGAGCAGACATGTCACCTGATGATAAGTGTGTACCGCCACTCATAGACCTCTGCAACTCAAGATACTCAAGTGCGTTGTGACCCTTTGAATGCCTCTGGGGTTTATTCTCCATTAATCTAACTTACTGCATTATGTAAGGCCGAGGGATCACCCCGGTCGAGCCACATGTGCTGATGCATGGCTCTCCTACGGTATAACCTCAGTTTTTCATGATAACATAATAAATTTTTTCTGCTTTGTAATATACAAGAATGAGACATAGCAAGAGTCGCTGTTATCTATACAAATAAATAAAATTGGAGTGTCTGTTTGTAATATTAAAATATCCGCTTTTTACTAAATGCATGTGTATGTTTACACGGTACATATGCCAAAATAACATTTTTTACAATTTTTGTCTGTCTGTCTGTTTGTTCCGAGTAATCTCTGAACCGGCTGGACCGATTTCGACGGGACTTTCACTGGCAGATAGCTGATGACATAAGGAGTAACTACTTTTTTTAGACTAGCCTCGGCCCGCGGCGTTGCCCGCGGTTATAACAACAAACGCGGGTAACACCGCGGGTCTCAGCTAGTAATACATAAATTAGTGTTCTGTACAATAAAAATTCTGATAAACACCAAATTTATTTCACTTTCTCGAAATTGTTTCATACAGATAAAGTCAGGAGTGAAAGGGTAATATTGCGATAATCTACTTACCGATCCTCTCAGGGAGACGGGCGATATCTCTGACAGGTACAGTGGCGCTAGGCCAGCATTTAACCCATTGTTTACACCTATCAACAATCTGAAATAATGAGTGTAAGGTGAGACATCATAGAAAAAAATTGACCCTCTACAAACTGGGTCATTATCCAGCAGGACCGAACAGCAATAT
The DNA here is from genome assembly GCA_902825455.1 of Arctia plantaginis. Classification (NCBI taxonomy): domain Eukaryota; kingdom Metazoa; phylum Arthropoda; class Insecta; order Lepidoptera; family Erebidae; genus Arctia; species Arctia plantaginis. The sequence continues at coordinate 4,250,114 of CADEBD010000620.1, forward strand.
TGCGTTCTCTCTCAAATTTAGCAGTACTATCAATATACATGAAGTTAAATTTTATTGTAACTGTGAAACAAGGAGAATAATAATGTTTTTTTTTATTTTATTTTATTTATTAAAGGTTCACCAACAACTGTTTACATTAACTCCTTACACTAATACATGCCATTTAGTAATAACAATGCAACAGCCACTTATAGGTAAACACCGCTTATGCTTTAAAAATAGATAAAAAGGTTGACTGTTTCAAAACAATTATTGAAAAAATCTCACAAAGGGAAAGTATTAATACAATATTTTAGTTTTTTAATTTTCATATTACATTTATTGCGTCATAGCAAATCACTAAGGACGGACTTTTTCTTACAAATTGTATCGAAGTATAAGTCAATGACATCGCTGTAGTCATTCACTACCTTACACATTCTTGCAAAGGGAGAACTGGAACTAAGAATTGTTCTTCTCAGCGGGGAACAAAGTGGCGCGACTGGGCTGCGCGGGAGTCTGGATGGAACGCGAAACTTAAAAAGGGCTACCAACTGAGGACAGTCAATTTTCTGGTCTAGAATTTTGTACGCGAACATTGCATCGTTTAGGCTTATACGTCTTGCTAGGGATTTTATTCCAAAGTGCCTCATTCTGCCTTCGTAAGAGCGTATTTTTTTGGTGATGCCATTGGAGAATGCAAGGTGACAGAGAAATCTCTTTTGTACACGTTCAAGTCGCAATGAGTGTACAGCATAATGCGGCCTCCAGACTGTACTACCGTATTCCAATGTGCTTCGAACTAAACTATTATACAGCTTAATTTTTGTTTTGTTATTGCGAAAAGCTTTACAATTTCTTAAAACAAATCCTAACATTTTTGATGCCTTTTTAATGATAGTATCTAAATGCGGTTCAAACGTCAATTTTTTATCAAATAGAATTCCTAAATCCCGAATAGTGTCAACTTCATTTATTTTGTCATTATCTATATAATATTTAGAATTTATGTTTTTCAGTTTTCGCGTAAACTTTACATGATAGCATTTTCCACAATTTAAATACATTCTGTTGTTTTTGCACCAACGCATCAGCCTATTAAGGTCACCCTGTAAATCCATAACATCATCATTTGATTCTACTTTCCTAACGAACTTTAGATCATTTGCATACATGAAGACTTCAGAGAACTGGAAACAATTTGGGATGTCATTGATAAAAAAATTAAATAACGTAGGGCCCAAATGTAAGCCTTGGGGGACTCCTGAAGAAATGTGATGAAGAGTTGATTGATATCCATTCACTACCACAAAAAAATTCCTATCCTGTAAATACGAGTTCAACCATTCGAGCAACGAACCATTAATGCCATAAGCGTACAATTTGGAAATTAAAATGCTATGGGACACTTTGTCAAAGGCTTTGCTGAAGTCCGTGTATATGACATCAGCTTGATGTCCTGAATCCACAGTTTTTATTAAAAGTTCAGTAAAAGGGACTAAATTAGTACTTGTGGATCTAAGTGCAACAAATCCATGCTGACGGTCGCTAAGATATAGCTTGAGGTGCTTTTGTAAAATTGGACAAACCAAAGCTTCAAAAATTTTTGCAAATGACGATAATATTGAAACCGGCCTATAGTTAGATATATTTTCTGCACTTTCTGATTTAAAAATTGGAACCACTTTTGCCACTTTCCATTTTGTGGGAAATACTCCGGTAGATAATGACTTATTGTAAATGAGCATAAGTGGATTAACCAATTGAGATGCACAAGATGAAATAAACATTGGTGGAATTCCGTCAGGTCCAGCTCCTTTCCTACTATCTAAACTTTTTAATTTTTTAAGTAATGTTTCGTAGTTAATATAAGGGCTATTTAAACAAGCTATTTTTTTCTAAGAGTTGCAAGTATTCTGAATTAAAATCGTTACTAAATTTTTGATCTATAGTGTAGACGGATGCAAAGTGATTGGCGAACAACTGACATATTTCTGTACCATCAGAAGAGGTATTTGATCCATCTGTCATAGACCTTGGATATGTACTAAACCCTCTTCTCTTGGCTTTTATATACGTCCAAAATAATTTAGGATTTTTTCCAAGTTCATCTTCTAGAAGTTTCATATAACTATTATAACACTCGGTAGTTGGACGGTCACAATTTTTGGCAATATATTTTAATTCTATTGCATCTAACGGGTTGTTATATTTTTTATATCGCTTCCGGAGCTTGTTTTTTTTGTTCAACATTTTAATTAGCCTGTGGTCAAACCACGGAGGATACTTATTACTTTTTGGTGGACGAGATGGTATGAATCTTTTTATAGCGGCGTAAATAACTTCATAGAATATCTCAAGCATTTCATTCACACCACTGAGCCCCCCCAATAATTGTTTCCAGTCCTGTCCTTGAAAGAATTTACAAATGGAAACATAGTCTCCCTTATAAAATTTAGGTCTCACATTTGTAATGTTGTACCCCAGCTTGGTTTCCCTTGGCAAAGTAATAACAATGTCCAAAGGAGGGTGCTGTCGATCTACGTCACTAATAGGATTTAAAGACTTAATTACGTTGCATGATGTTAAAGTAGACAATACAAGATCCAATATCTATCCACCAGAATTTGACACTAAGTTGAATTGGTCAAGTCTGTTTACATAACTAAAATCAAGCAAAGTTTCACTTAAGCTTGACTTATTTTTATTGTGACCACTTGTATTGTTTACCGATAACCAGTCTATAGTGCCCAAGTTAAAATCACCCACAATACAAACGTGAGAGTCCTTCGCCTGTTCAAACGCTGAACTACAACTATCGATAAATAGTTCCAAAGAGGGGCGGCGTACAGGCGGTGGCAGGTACACAGCGCAGAAAGCCAATTGACGCATCGTATGCACCCCACATATATCTATAACCACCCAAAGATCTTCACAACCACTTTCCCAGTTAGCCATGCGTTTTGATTTTATATTATTCTTTACTGCAATTAACACCCCACCCCCGTCCTTATTGCACTGTAAAATAGAAGTACTCCTGTCCCTCCTGTATACCACGTACCGATCATCGAACAATTCACCGCTCAGTACTGAGCTATTAAGCCAAGTCTCAGTTCGTATAATGATATCATAATTACTACAAGAAATATTACAATAGAAAGTATGTGTTTTTGTTCTTAAACCACGACTATTCTGGTAATAAATTTGCAAACTATTGAATTATTATAAAAAAACAATTAGATAATCATGCTAAAATTATAATAGCTTAATCCTAATCCTAATTTTAATCTGTAAAAACCAAAAAAAATATTACAAAATGTTCTTTAAAGTGTCGTAGTTTTTTATGAGTATATGATTAGCACCGTCGCTTTTCTTGACAAAGATCCTGCCACCACGCACCCATACATATTTATACCCCTTCTCCTTCGCCTTGAGTCTGGTAGCAGCATGAAGTGCTTTATTAAGTGTTCGACGATGTAAACCTGTGTTCTAGTGCCAGCAATACCAAAGTCAGCGCTATTGATCTTGTTCTCGGTATGTTTCTTGTTGTACTCAGTAACAGAGGCTAGGAGCTGGTCACGAGTCCTCGGCGACGATAGCTGGACAACAATGGATCGAGGGCGAGCGTTGCTGGTATTAAGTTTGGCTATACGAGTGGTATGTAGAATATCACTTTCCTTAATTACACACCCGACCACTGAACCCAGTTGTTTAACAATATTGTATAAATTTTCCTTTCAGCTTTCAGGTAAACATTGAATCTCAAAATTGTTCGAACGTGAATGTTGTTCCATATAATTTAATCTGTGTGTCAACTCCGAAACTGTGTTTTTTAACTGGTTAATTCTCTTCCGTTAGATTTTTCATGTCGCTCCTAGCCCTACCATGTTCAGATCGAAGTTCATCGAAATCTTTCGTGTGATATAACAACGATTCTTTCAGATCTTCCACCTCCCTTTTTACTGGTTCTAGCTCCTTATTGATTGTGTTGACTATCGTGCTATTTATCTGATGAAGCATTGCGGCGAGCTCCGTCTTAATGACGTCTCGAACAATAGAACGCACATCATCAGCGGTAACGGTAGCAGGATTGGGAGGTGAGTTTAACGCCTGTCTTTTACCGCCACGCCTAGTGGATACTGTACGTAACGGGGTACGGTCTTCCCGTGAAGATTTTGTAATTAAGATCATACATCCCGGGCACTTCCATTGGCGATGAACATCTGAGTCACGGTACAATTATAATACAGTACTGTAACTCGGCCGCATGATAGAAATAAATGCCTACAGCCGCGCGGTACGTAAACATGCGTTAGGGCTGCCCGTCTCCAGCATTTTAATTATATTTGCCTACTTTCTGTTTCTATTTAGATTTGTGATTGTAAATATCCTTTTTATATAAATAAATGAAATACTTTGTATATTGAATAGGAAGTGTTCAATAAAAATGCGTGTTGTTTTTTGATTCACTCCCTATACATTTTGATACACTACCTATTTCACTCGTCTCAATAATTTTCCGTTACTCTATTCGCTTTATTTATTAATCCAAACACCTTTTTTTTCGTGAGATAAAAGGAAATACTTATCCATTAAAAAGACACACATTATGTACCTACCTACTAGTAAGTAAAATTATTTTATAGTCTTACCTTTCAGAGTTTCCAGGTAATTTAAAAAAACTTATGTCTGGATGCGTTATTGACGAATTCATACAAACAAAAACAGCACAATATTTCCTACTCGTCATATTAACTGATTTTTAGAGAAAAAATCGCGCGGTTATTGTTAAAAAAACAACACACAGTCCGTTCGACACTGCGTTACAGCCGTGACTGTCTGCGCCCCGAGCGCACCCCGAGATCGAGGCGCGTAGGTATAGCTCGCGTTTCGTCCGTTTGTATGAAGTTGGAGTACTGTATTATAATAGTACCGTGTCTGAGTCGTTAGGAATTTCCGGAATCGATAAACACAAGAAATGATACGACTTATTGCATATAATACAATTAATAAACTGTTCATATTCGTCTGTGTCTTCATTAGCACAGCACCCCCAAGATGGTGTAGTTAAAGACATGATATACTATTAACGTACGCTTCGAACAACAGACTGTCAAGTCACTATTAAAAAAATGTAATGATACTTCAAAACAATCCAAGCAACTTCGCAACAGTAGTTAAAATTGTTATCGGTGAAAGCTCGAGTTCGCGGCCAGAAGGTCGTAAGCGCCGGGTATAACGCGTCGCTTACGCGTTGTTATGAGTTGCGGAAGATAGTCACCAAAGACGGTGTGCAGGTTTAACTTGCAAATTTTTAGTCTCCAATATTTAATTATTTGGCACCATGTACTGCTTACCCGCTGTCCAGTTCGATGGAACACAATGTTAGTAGTGATTTTTGCACAAAGTTTACCACAAACACCAACTTTAGACGCAATAAATATAAAAACTTTGACGAGCAAATAAGTAAGTTTACTTTGACGTCCAAGTACCCGCAGTAAGTATAGAAAAGTATGTTAAGTAAAGATACCATTTGATTCACGAGTGTACATAGTGTTAGCATTACTTTCAATTACTCAACATTCTATATTATTTATTCGAATAATGATGCATAGTAATTACTCTCCTGCTTTAAAAAAAGTAAATATATCCAAAGACGAGCACGCGCTAGTTCCAGTTACTAAGGCACGAGGTAAAACGGCGCGTGTCGTGTCGTGCGGGTCAGTTGATATACGACGGCCGACTTGTGTACACCCGGGTGTGTACGAGTACACACAAGTCTACTGGGATTAAAAGTAATTTCATTAAGGAGTTTTTATTTCATGGATTCTTACAATAATTTGAACATGCCTAAATAGTGTCGGACCTTTAAGGGGCTTTTATAAAACCATGAAGAAGTTCAGTATGGTGCTTGCAATCGATCACATGATAAAGAACCGTTCCATGTATGAGCCATACTTCGGCACGCATCGGACGGCTCGACCGGCCTCACAAAAGACTGTCACCACAGGCACAGGCGGTAACACACTTGAGGTCTCTTGAGGTGTCCACGCGCGACGTTAGTCACTTTCCATCAGGTGCTCTGCCCGTTCGCACCCTGTACCATAAAAACTGTGTGTGCGAAAGTTTATTTCACATCTACTCGATCGTCACGGTGACCGCGTTTGGCGGTAAGAGTGGCCCGCCATGAAATCTTCACCAATCGCGACGCCAAACGCGCTCGCTGTCCAGAGCGAGTTAATGTGAAAGTTACTTGCAATACGCACTCTGGTGTACTGCATGTGGAAAACTCCCGTTGGGTGACGTGGATTGCGGTATGTCGTTATCGAACCAACTAAAACCACACATCCTGCGCCGTAAATAGGAGGGATTCGGGTACAGTTTCTATTAAAAAAACAGTTCTTACCTTCCAACTATTAGCAGTTCTGCAGAGTTGGCCACTTTGGCCGTACCTTCAAATAGCGCCGCCACAAATACGAATACGTTGTTCAGTAGAAGACCTCCTTTACGACCGAACCTGGAAATAAGACGATAATAATGTTATAAGAGCCTTACGTAAATTATTTGTTCGAACAAAGTAAGCATTACGCGGCTTTCAATGCTCGTTTTAAATAAATCGGACTTTTTGTTGGGCAAAGGCCGAATGGCTAAAACCAGAAGAGTTCCTAGATCCGAAGAGCTCTACGACCACAAGACGAGACCTTAATTCTGTACGAAGAGAGCCAACAAATTGTTATATCTAAGTTTGTTATTGTTTTGAAGACGTCTGGCACTCGGGGACTGCCGCGGTAAAGCTATTGCATAGCATTTTTTATCAACTTATTTATTTTATTGATGCAGTATTTTTTTTTCTTTGATATTAATTCAAGTTACACTTTTTGAGCGTGGTGACCGATAAGAAAACAATTTTTTTTCTTTTATTAAATAAATGAGAAGTTAATGTTGTTCAAAATATTTTTATTTTCTTACAATACATGTAGGTTATTCAGGAATATTTATCATTGAAACTATAAGTTTATGGTAACTGAAATAAGAAACATAAGTTTGAGACTTGATATCTTCTAAATATCTGGAAAATACCGCGTCACAACCAATGCCACCTAGAGGCGAGTTGCTGAACTAAAGAGAAAAGCGTGATATTTCAAAAAAGTCATTAAAAGTTCTGATATTCATCGATAGATGGCAAAACTAAAAAGTATCACCGCTGTGCCGGTCGGAGTGGCGGGTGTTAGGTTATTTTCGTTACGGAATTTCTGGATTCCACACTCAAGGCCCGCGATAGAAACTATGCAATAGCTTAAAAAGAAATAAATACATTATTAAAATAAAACATAAAAATATTTTATGTTGCTGCTATCCTGTAAATAACCATGTGAGCGTGAATTAACCTGTTATTTTGACATTACAAACAGACACGTTCAATTTTATTTATTTGTATAGATATTTGACTGGTTTGCCAAGTGGTTCCTGAAGTTCCTCAAGAGAAGTAGTGTGGGAATTGACTGACTGCCTTTGTCTCTTTCTATTATTATCGAGTGTTTGTTCGCGCAAAGGAAAGCTTATTCCTGACCGGGGTTCCCGGTATGTCTATGCCATCTCACCTGTCAGCAATGAACCCCGTGATGATGCCTCCGATCATTCCTCCGACGCAGTATATGGACACCGCTACTGCCCTCACGGTCGTCACCTTGGGGTCGTCTTCTGGTTTAACGATGGACGTGTTCGTGCCTGTCAAAGCTTCCTTCTGAAGCCATTCTGATATTATCTGGAACATAGAATGTATTAAAGTAGGTAGGATACATTTTTTAGGTTAAAAGAGGAGGCCCCGGTAATAAGAGTCGGCACATCACGTGATTTTAGTAGATTTGTAATCACCATCATCCCAGTAGAGCAGCTTTTAAAAAAATTTGATTAGACGACGAAGAAAAAAGTAGGAAACTTTTACCAGAAGACTCATCTCTGTCTCTGGAGTCGTAACAACCGATATCTTGGTCCCTGTACTCGATACCGATGGGACACTATTTTTTTTTTATATCCGCTCCGTCTTCGCACGGGTGCAATGTAGATACTACAACAAGTACTACTAATGTGATGTTAGTGTGGAGTAATTAATTATACTATTATTATGATAGGACTATACCACAGGACATCTTTAAATGCAATATTTATAGGCCCGCTCCGATCCTGCCGGCCGCTGCCAGCGGGACGGACTTACGGTTCGACGGTCGTTGGGCCCTCTAATATCTTCTAAAATATTCATTTTAACGATGTGCTGTAAAGAGCAATTTTGATCTACAGTAAATGCACAACGTATCTAACATACTTAATTGGATAAGGAACAATAATGTATTGTTTAATCTAGCTTCGTAAATAACCCATTATTTTATTGAAATATCTATAAGATAAAAATGGTTACTGTGGGTTATCCTTAGGAGATGGACATATAACATTCCAGACTTTTTTGTAGATATTTTTAAGATATACAATTCCGTAGTACATTATTTTGGTCTATCTCGTAACAGATGCAACTCAAACTCCGCGCCAAAATGGAAAACAGTTGTGCCAATCTAATAACAACATAAATTTGAATTTGGAACCATAAACAAATCATCCATTCCCGATACTTTTTTGACTGAATGTAAATAAAATACATACCCACATAATTATGAATAAATTACACCCAGATACAGAACAAATGACCGTACTATTCACACACTATTTGTCCAGGGTGGGAATCGAACCTCAGGCCCGTCAAGATGTGAGATTCAATTTATAAGCTACTTACAGCTTGTGGCGCGTTCATGACTCCTGTGTTGTACCCATGTTGGAACGCTGACCAGCAGGCTGACGAGACTATGGCAAAGGCGAGCCGGACATTCATTCCCTTAAAACGACAAAACACAAATGAATTAGTTAATTAAGTATACATTAAGATTACATAATTATTAATGACTAGCTGATCCGCGCAACTTCGTCTGCTTGTCTTTTCACAACACTTTTCATGGCTACTCGGCTCCTACTGGTCATAGCATGATGTTATATCCCTATATATAATTCCTCGATAATAGGGCTATCCAACACTAAAAGACTTTTTTCAACTTCAAACTTTTCCTCTCCATAATATTAGTATAGATATGGGGTATTTATAATAACGAAGTTTCATAAAAAATTCCAACCCCCATTTTACAGCCTTAGGGGTGGAAATTTTAAAAATCCTTTTACACAAGGAACATTTGTGGAAATTTTTATGCTTATGCTTGATATAGATTAACATTAAATTCCTCTGCATCATCACCTACTGGTAGCTTTCCTAGAAGTCGACGTGAATTCTCTGTGCAAGAAAAAGGCCGGTCTTCTGGTCGCGAAAAGTGCCGTTCAGTTGCTTACCTACTGCTTACTTGTAGTAAGGCGATGTTACTTGCCAAATTTCATAGTTCTAGGTCAACATAGGGTGTCGAAATATGCGTTTTTTGAGGCGTACATTTTTTTCGCGGCCGTATCTTTTTTACAAGCTTTTTATATTAACTTGCAATGTATGTAACTATGTTTGTTCGGATGGAGTCTTGCAACTCAATTTTGAAGCAGATGTCTTCAACTGATTGAGCTGAAATTTAGTGTACACGTGTAGTTTGGATGTCAATGCACAGTTAGCTGTATGACGTCATTCTAAATCCAACATGGCGGAACACCAAAGAAGGCGGACTAGTTATTTTTAATGCACTCCTACAATATGAGTATCAAATAAAACGGCCCACTGAGAATAACTTAAAAAAAGCTTGTTTTAAAAGGGTTGTTTACTTTTTATTTATTTTACCTTAACTTAGAAGTTTGATTTTGCACAGTTTTAAGGGACTGCAGGCTTGAGCATATAATTATGTATACTCGTATATGGTTTAATTCAACTCGATACACGTTCCCGAGATAAAGCGTCTGGACATAAAGTCAGACAGACGAAGTTTACGAACAACAAAGTGATCCTATAAGGGTTCAGTTTTTTTCTTTTGAGGTACGGGACCCGAAAAAAGGAGAATGTTCCTTGGGATTTTATTTTTTTATGCATATTAACCGATTACTTTGTCATCTTAAAGATATTTTGTCGTGTTCGTAAGTATTTGATCGTCTCACACTTTACAGAAGACTCAGAACCATGAGCGTTTGTATATTTAAAACTGAATACACAATCTCGGATAAATTTTCATAACGATGGCACACCCGAATATATTATATACCGTGGTGTACATACAACGTATTGACCTGTGATAATATAATAAGCTGAAGAGTTTGTTGAACGCGCTAATCTCAGGAACTACTGGTTCGAATTGAAAAATTCTTTCTCTAGTGTTGGATAACCCATTTATCGAGGAAGACTATAGACTATATGTTAATTCGGGTACGACCAAAAAGGCATCAATGAAAAATGTTTTGCAAAAACGGGGAAATTTAACTCCTTTCGAAAAATGTAATTTGAACTAGTAGTTCTAGAGATTAGTGTGTTCAACCAACCAAACAAACAAATAGTCTCCATCAACAGCCTTTAATAGTCCACTGCTGGCCATAGGCCTCTCTTTAGGAGGGAGGTTTTGGCCTACTATACCACGCTGGCCAGTCGAGTTGTTTTAGGGATTGTGTCAAGTTTTTCTTTTCTTTGCAGTGCTTTCGTCCTCCGTAGTTTGCTCCCTTGGTCGGTTTATACGAAACCCATAGGATGATTAGGAGTGGTGACACTCCGTATTCTTAATCCTTCACAACACGGAAAGTTTTCATACACAAAAAAAATGTGTTTACATACCCTTAATATATCTGTTTGAAAAAAAAACCATTCCCTCTTTACGGGTTAAATGGTACGGTATATACCCATGCATATTAATTAAAAAAAAAAAACTCACGCACTAGGAATAAATCCTGTGTCGCGGGGGACTTTACAAACACACATGAAACGGACACAAAGTACACCCAGACTCAGAACAACAATTTGTGGATCACACAAAGTGTTATCCCATGTGCGGTTTGAACCCACAACACTCGGCGCAATAGAAAGCGGCGTGGCGACCGCTTAAACCACTACGCCATCCGTGCAGTCGAATTATTATATTTACAGCTAGTACTAAGATAAACCGCGAAACGAATAGACGTATAAATAAACTGATGTACTACGGAACCCTAAAACGAACACGAGTAAGTTATCAGCTAGGAGCTGGTAAACTTCTTCATTTTCTAATCCTTAGAACCGGTTTTTCTTTGGTCACTGTCCGGAGCTCGTATGTCACTCTCCAAAGCATTAGATGACTCACTGTTAGACGACCGGTAGGGTTTGTGGTAAAAAATGTTTTTCAATTCAACCGTGATGGAATGTCTATGTAATCTGTGGTCACGACAAAAAAAGTTAGTGTAATGTGACTGTCATTTTGTAGGTACCTCTCACATATCTAGCTTTCACAGCGATTGTATTTGCGAGTTTTAATTATTGTGCTTAAAAACCGATTTTAAAATGGTTTAGAGCTTCGTAATTTATAAAATAATGTGGATTTTTTTTGTCAGGTATCTCTCGTCCTCTCGTTTGCCCAATCCTATTTGCAGTAATAAATACCAACCCTAGAGTGAAATTTAAGAAATGTTAAAACCGAGTTTGTAGTTACTGCTCCACCCAAAGCGTAGTAGCGTGATGTTAAAATATAATATATTATTGAAACTAAACACTATATATTTTTGTTTGTTATGTCCCTTTCTTATCATAATACCTTGAACTAAATCAAAATAATTATCTTAATTCAATGCTCTTATATTAGAATAACTCCATACTAATATTAGAAATGCGAAAGTGCGTCTGTCTGTCTGATACCTCTTCAAGCTTAAACCCCTGAACCAATTTAGATAAAAATTGGTGCAGAGATCTTCCGAGTCCCGGGAAAGGACATAGGGTAGTTTTTATCCCGGCAAACATCCTTTAAGGGGGTGAAAAGGGGAGTGGAATTTTGTATGGGAAATCAATAACCGCTCAACCGATTTAGATGATATTTTGTATGAACATACTTTGATTTTTGAGGAAAGACATAGGCTACTTTTTACTGCGATCACCAAAATTTGAAAAGAAAAAGCTAGTTGTAAATAAGCTATACTATTCGTTCCTTTTTTTTTCAATATGAAATATAACTAGGTCCAACCTTGAGAAGCATTTGTTTAATTATTGAAAAAAGAATGATTGAAATCGGTTTACAAATTGTGATAATGTCCGATACGATGAATGTATTGTAATGATACGATGAACGACGATTGAAATTTAACATGTTCTGTTAAAATCTGTTCACAACAAGCAAGATATACCTATTTAAAACTTAGATATATTTAATGAAATGAAAATAAATCAATCATGTTATTAATCTAAATTGTATAGGATTTGGCTCTTTATAAAATACCTACAAGCGCCATCTATTATTTAGAAATGTAAATCAGTAAATGTTTATGTACTGATTTGCTATACAATATTTTTTAAATACCAGCTGGTGGTGTTGAAAAGCGCTGCCTTAGTGGGTTCGATGCCCGAACCGGGCAAAATTTTAAAAGGTTTTTCTAAGAGGAAAAAAGCCCAAGTTATTCCTTATGTAGACAGCTATCTGGTAGTAAAATGTTATTGAAATCGGTCCAGCTGCTTAGAAGATTACCCGGAACAAACAAGCAGACAGACAAAAAAAAATTAAAACTGGGTTTTAGGCATAAGTATCGTGCAAATGACCCTGTGAGCATGAAAAACCCCTATAATTTTGACATTACAAACAGACATTTCAATTTTATTTATTTGTATAGATTAATGTCATTGCAACTTATATAGTGTTTATATCCTTGCAGAACTACTTTCAAACTAGTGTGACAACTTTTAATTTTGCGAAGGTCTTTGACACAATGAATTGTCAAATCTAAAAGTATCTCACGCACACACATAATGATGAATAGTAATAATCTAAAAGGACTAATCTCTACCACACGCCCACCACTGTAACTCCTGTACCAAGATCAACAGCAGTGACCCACGAATAGACGGAGTTATGACACTCAGGCATTCCCAGGAAAACTATGAAAACTGTCTTGGAATCCGCTACGAAATTAATAAGAAGAAAGTTGGAGGAGTTGGGAAAATAATAAATCCAATCTCCTTGGCAAAGCGGGAGACAAAATGAACTAAAAATAGGCATAAGTTGGCATACCCTTTTAAACAGGGAAACAAAACATATGGGTCCTAAGTGAGCTATATTTGATTTCTAAAATATGTATGGCAGGATCACCCAAACGCACGGAAATTTACGATAATTGTATACCCATCCAAATAAATTAATAAATACATTTTCGAAATCCGTTCATAAACAACCGAGTTCTGAGGTAAAATACATAAAAAATACAATTGAATTAAGAATCTCCTTGTCTTTGATCTCGGTTGAAAATAATCACTCTCGTCAATTCCGAGTAGTGAATGTGAGCCAAGGCTCGTCTTTTCCCGCGCTGCGATATGCTCTATTTACTAAATCAAGTAAAAACTACTGCCATCTATACAAATAAATAAAATTGAAGTGTCTGTTTGTAATGTCAAAATAATAGGTTTTTTCATGCTGACATGGTTATTTGCACGATACCTATGCCTAAAAACCAGTTTAATGTTTTTTGTCTGTATGTCTGTCTGTTTCATGTCATCTGTCATCTTCAAAACGGGTGGACCGATTTTGATAATAATTTATTACCAGGTAGCTGTCTATGTAAGGAGTAACATAGGCTATTTTTCCTCTCAGAAAAACCTTTAAAATTTTACCGGGTCCGAGAATCGAACCAACTAAGGCAGCGTTTTTCAAATTCCACGCGAACGAAGTCGCGGGTACCAGCTAGTCTCGACTAAAGTAAACGTGTCGAGTTAATAAACAAAACATGGCGGACATAACCGTACCCCGAAGGTCGTGCCACAAACGTGGATTAATATATGCAATCCAAATAATACCTACGAGTACAGTGTTGTTCGTCCGAACATTATTGTGCAGAAAATATCGTTTATATGCGAATCCATATTATTCGTTCGTTTACACGTATATTGTACTTATTTAAAAGGCAATCTTACAGATTACTGTCGTTACATGTTACAGGAAACATATGAAGATAGGTACATATTTTGTCTAGACAGTGATCCAAATTTAGCATACACAACATGAAAAGGCAAAATACAAAGCTGTACTGTGGTTTATCTCTAGTTACACAATAAGAATTCAATTCATACTGACTAAATACGTGTTTCTGGACAAAAACTGAATGACACATTGTTTATAAAGACCGTTTATACCTACGATTACACAATTAACGTTTAGTAGGTAGCGTAAAGTACAAGAATAAATTGGTAAAGGGAAGTGAGGTTCGTTAACTCGTAATAAATAACGGACAGGAAAACTGAACCCTAATTATTTGTTTGAACAATTGATTAAATATAACACATGAGATTAAGTTCATTTTTAACAGAAAACCGTTAAGAACGATTATTTTTTTTTATTTACATAACTTTATGCACTTTTGTATATAGGCGGACTATTTAATCCGCAGTGACGATGCCATCCGAAGAATGCCCTGCCATTAGCCCAGGGCATTCTTTCCGGCCGCGTGTGTGTCGATTATCGCGTTAAAAATGGCCTATGTTACTCGCTGATTACGTAGCTTTCCATTCGTGAAAGAATGTTTAAAATCGGTTTAGTGATTTAGGCGGAGTGTAACAAACAAGCCTACTTTCACATCTATACAAATAAATAAAATTCAAGTGTCTGTTTGTAATGTCAAAATAATAGGTTTTTTCGTGCCCACACAGTTATTTGCACGATACCTATGCCTTAAAACCAGTTTCAATATTTATTTCTGTCTGTCTATCTGTCGGTGTGTTTGTTCCGGGTAATCTTTAAAAACTTTTTGATTTGATTTTGATTTTGATAATATTTTACTACCAGGTAGCTGTCGTATATAAGGAGTAACTTTGGCTGTTTTTCCTCTCAGAAAAACTCGGTCCAGGAATCGAACCTGAGGCCTCATAGACTGCAGTCGTACCCTACTACACCACTAAAGCAGCGCTTTTCAAATGCCATGCATAGTTTCATAGCATAGTTAAAAGTATAGATTAAATTGACCTGTGATAGGACGGGCTATGCAATGGCGGTTCAAGTTTGCAAATCTAATTGAAAACAGAATACATAGTAATGAATTATGGTTAAAATTACATCACAAGGCGATCTCCAGCAATAAAATAAGCCATAAATCCGTTTCCGAAATACATTACCGCGATGGTAGGTGGGTCGGTCAGTCCATTGTTTATTTTGGTCTTGTTACATCACTTCCTGCTGCATCTGTTTGAACATATGTGTAAAATGCAGCCACCGAGTGTCTGGGAATGACTTGATTTGTCCCAGTGTATATAAAGGTGGCGATTTGTACGTAAGTTAATTTAATTGTGTTGTTGCAAGCCTCAATATGCCTAATATTTGTACCATGTTGTGAAGAAATAGAAAGAAGAAGAAAGAAATACATTTTTGTTTAGTAAAAGACTTAGCTTATGTCGTTCCTTAACAATCAAAGTACCTCCATGCCAATTTGTATTAAAATCGGTTTAGCCGTGAAAGCGTAACAGCCAGGCAAACAGAGTTACTTTTGTATTTAAACTATTAGTGGAGATAATTTGTGAGCAGAACGTTAATTCTTTTTTCTTGGAAAGTACCTTGTAACGTCAGCTTTGTGCTGGTAAAAGTCCTGAGTTCCGAAGAATATCCGGCACACACAGATTGGAATTCCGTGGCTCCATGCTTTTAGAGATTGGTTCCTCCTATGAATTTAGTACAGGTACAATACGAGTATTTTACTACCTTTTTTAATAAAACATTTCGTGTTGCTAATTAATGTTTTCGTTAATTTATTCGTTACAAATATTGAACACACTACATATTGTTAGCGCTAAATGTGTTTCATTAAAAATTAAGTATTATTTCATTAAAATTATGAGACGTTATCATTTGTTACATATGATAATTGTTGTATAAAATTTAGAACAAAAATATGCAATGTTTTTGAAATTAGTTTTTTCATGAAATTGTATCAAAAATGGATTGAATAATTTAAAAATTAAAAAGTTTGTTCGATTTGAAATTTTAAACTTTATACATCTTACCTGTTTTTTTGAGAATCAAGAGTAATATCAGAACATTAAGACGGTCATAAGTAACTTATAAAAGAATAAAATTTTGTTTTAAATTGAATACCATAGACAAGTACTATTAGTGTTAAAGCTAATGTATATTTTCAAGGAAATCCTGTATATAACAATGCGAATATCAGATAGAAGTGTTGTTGGTTGCTGATTATGTACGAGTATAACTAGCTGACCCGCGCAACTTCGTCTGCGTCTCTCAATAGTAATAAATTTTCTCCGTTTTTGAAACATTCTTCATTGGTGCTCCGCTCCTATTGGTCTTAGCGTGATGATACATAGCCTATAGCCTTCCTCGATAAATGGGCTATCTAACACTGAAAGAATTTTTTAAATCGGACCAGTAGTTCCTGAGATTAGCGAGTTCAAACAAAGAAACAAACAAACTCTTCAGCTTTATAATATTGGTTTAGATTTAAATGAATCCTGTAATCGGGCAGTTGGTAACAATAAAGAAATACTTGTACGGTACGAGCGCACGAAGGCGTTTTGATACAGTACTCGACAATAATTATATTTGTATTTTCAGCGTCATATGTCGTATCAAAGACGTAACTAATTAAGGGAATAAGAGAGACACGTTTGATATAAGACTCCGGATCCATAGATAAAATATACACAGTTACCGGGCAAGTCTAGTCGTTTTTTTTTAAACGAACTTACTGTATTTATAAATGAAGAACTCATCTGATCTGAAGCTGATTTTTACAAGAAGGGCATCAATAAACTGCCAATGCGTTGGCAAAGATGCGTCGATTGCATGGGTGATTACTTCGAATAACAGAAATAAAAAAGTTTGAAAAAATAAGTACTTTCACTTATTGCATACAAAACGGCAATTTCATAGGTAAAGACCTAATATATTAATTAAAGTACCTAATCATCAAATTGGCAAAAATTTTATTCGATTTCCATTGTTTTTTATGATTCTATTGTTAGAAGATTTGTAGTATTCATTATGATATTGATGTAACTGTAATATTTTCATTATTAATAGAATGTTTAATTTATTTTAATTTTTTTAAATGAGAATCCCTCTAATAATTTAGTGTTCTTAATATTGCTGATTTTTTGTCTGGGTTAATAGAAGTAATGTACTGAGTATTTGTTTCCATTGTTCCTTAATTTGCGAAAGATTTTACAATAAGTATCTTTACACAAATAAACAAAATTGGAGTGTCTATTTTTAATATCAAATAATAGGTTTTTTTCATGCCCAACACGGTTGTTTGCACGATAACTATGCCTAAATACCAGTTAAATAAATTTTTGTCTGTCTGTTTGTTCCGGGTAATCTTCTAAACGGCTGGATCGATTTTGATAATATTTATTACCAGGTACCAGCTGCCTACATAAGGAGTAACTTAGGCTATTTTTTCTCTCAGAAAAATCCTATTAATTTTGCCCGGTCCGGGCATCGAACCCACTAAGGCAGCGCTTTTCCGAACGAACGAAGTCGCGGGTACCAGCTACTTTCATATATATAGCAAACGTCTACCAAAAAGCGAAAGGAACTTCGTTCCGAGCGAGGGGTCCAGAGACCCCTCACGCCGTTTTCATTATATTAATTACTGGTAGTTATCCCACGGTATTTTGAGTCCAGGTACGATCGAAAAAAATAAAATTAAGAAGTTTCTAGTTGTTTTCAAGTAAAATTTGTTTACAATATTATTCTGATAAAAACTTTACATTACATTTTTATTTTTCAATACATACCTTAGTTGTTCTTTGCTTCTAGAGAAAATTAATGCAGGCATAGCTTGTTTCAAAGGTCATAGGGTGTCGTACAGAGTTATGTCACAGACTAATTGTGTGCTGTGTATCCCGCTAGTCCCCACTAGACAAAATTAAACCCTCTCTAAACGGCTGGATCGATTTTGATAATATTTTATTATCAGGTAGCTGCCTACATAAGGAGTGACTTAAGCTATTTTTCCTCTCAGAAAAACCCTATAAAATTTTGCCCGGTAAGGCTTGGCCTTACCGGGCAAAAATAGCGCTTTTCAAATCCCATGCGAAGAATATGAAACCATATTTAAGTTATCGAATCGCAACGAGTGATAACGAGCTTACTGTTGAGTAGTTGCGGTGCCGTTTGTGGTCTTCGCCCGCGCACGCAGGCGTTCTAACTTTAATATTACCCGTTTCATACAAGTAACATCTAATTAATACTTTTCTAACGATTTTGTATTTATGTACGAATATTTTCAAGTACGTACATACTGAAAAGTGAGGTGACTATTCCTAAACTACATTAGCACTTTAATATTTCACGCATGGAGATTTGAATAGGATCAACACTTCACCCAATCCGAGGGTTTCTCGGAAGCGAAATTAGTTATTATTATTATCAGTTTTTTTATGTTCAACCAATCTGTGGAACGTTTTTTCCAGACCGATACGACCTTCAAACCTTCAAGAAAAGAGCGTACTCCACCCTAAAAGGCCAGAAACGCTTTTGTGACTCCTTAGTTGCAGACGTTTATGGGCGGCGATAGTCACTTTCCACCAGGTTATCCCTCTGCTCGTCTGTCACCTCTAACATAAAAAAAAGAACAAAAAAGCGAACTGACTAAAACCGGTGAACCGTCCTTAAATACATAATTAAAGTAAATTAAAGTCTGTTTTAAATTTTTTGAGGTTTTTAAAATAAAATAAAAACTGAAAAAAAAAACAAACCGAACAAAAAGTAGGAAATAGTTATTTTATTATAAAATACCTTGTAAAAGCACCCCACGCTTTATTACGATACAAATATTTTTCTTTTGAAATTTATAGAAAACTATTTCCTACTTTTTAGTTCGTCTAGCTACAAAAGCATGTTTTTTAAGTTTTTTTTAAACTATAATTTATTTTTCATTTTTTAGCATTAATTATGATTATTATCTTATTAAGGCAAAAAAATTAAATGGAAAAAAGTCGTTAATCCTGAAGATCTTAAGTCACAAACTATTTAAATTATTGTATTGTCATTGGTCCTTGACTAGTGTGCAAAGTTTCAATTTAATTCGACGTTTTGTAGTGGGTCAATGAAATCAAAATCAATTCGAAGATTTCGTTGCATACATATTTACATACCAAGCTAATAAAAGCGCGTTAAAAATGTTATAGGATCGAACTGTTACCTAATTATTATAATTATATTGTTATTCAGAACACTTTTTCATGAAATGTTATTCATATATATGGATATTGTTTAGATAAACTAATCCATACTAGTTCATACTAATATTATAACTGCGAAGGTGTCTGTTACCTCTTCACGCTGAACCGATTTAGATGAAATTTGGTATAAAAATAGTTTGAGTTCTGGGAAAGGACATCGCGCAGTTTTTATCCCAGAAATCCTCTTTTAAGGGTAAATTTGGTATGGTTACTTTTTACCGCGATAACCGACATTTACGCGGGCGGAGCCGCTAGCAAAAGCTATTATGTATATAAGACTATATCTTGAATCATGAAGGCTAAATGAAATAAACTTGTGTTGCTCTGTAAACAAAAATTATCTTTTATTGTTAACATTACAAACGAATTTAAACTAATAACAAATTATACAAACACACATGTAAACAAAGAAACGACGTTTAATATTTATTATTCATTCACACATTCCTTATTTCTTTTAACTTTTATAAACACAAACATCTTTTCACATCACCTTGATCCTCATAATTAATAACCAAAGCCTACAGATTAAATCAGCATAGATAACAACGCGCGGCAAAATTCAAATTAAAGCAATACAGCAGTGTATTGTCTTTACATATTTTATTTATTTAATATTTAGGTTATTGAAAGCTGACAATATATAGTTTGAACTAGCTGAGACCCGCGGTGTTACCCGCGTTTGTTGTTATAACCGCGGGCACTGCCGCGGAGCGAAGCTAGTCTAAAAAAAGTAGCCTAAGTTACTCCTTATGTCATCAGCTATCTGCCAGTGAAAGTCCCGTTGAAATCGGTCCAGCCGGTCAACCCGTCTGGCCAGGATGGTATAGTAGGCCAAAACCTCCTTTCTAAGGAG
Organism: Arctia plantaginis; assembly: GCA_902825455.1. Classification (NCBI taxonomy): domain Eukaryota; kingdom Metazoa; phylum Arthropoda; class Insecta; order Lepidoptera; family Erebidae; genus Arctia; species Arctia plantaginis. Next base: position 4,270,324 of record CADEBD010000620.1, read on the forward strand.
AGGCCTATGTCCAGCAGTGGACTAGTAAAGGCTGTTGATGATGATAATTGTAATTTTATGATATTTTCAAACCCAACGATTTAGCTTAGGCGTATAGAGTAACTAGGTTTTGCCCGCGACTTCGTCCGCGTGGTGGTCGAAATCAGACATTGTAGAGGATACAATGAATTAAGATTATAGGTATATTCTCCATACAAACTTTTAAATATAGTTAAAAAATTTAACAACTTTTTTTAAAACTTTCAAGTATTTACTGTGAGTTAGAAAATGGTACTACCAAAAATGACGATGTTTCATATAAATTTCCAACCCCCATTTTACACCCTTAGGTTAGAATTTTAAAAAATCCTTTCTTAGGGCACACCTATGTCACCTAAGTAACGTTTGTACATAATTTCATGCTTCTATACCCAGGGGTTTGAGTTGTGCGTTGATCGGTCAGTGAATCAGTCTATCGGTTGTCCCTTTTATATACAGGGTTACTGGGTAAGTCGACCTAAATACTTTTAGGGGTTGTATTACTAACCATCTACTTCGGCCCAGTCGGTTAACTACAATTTTAGGCATGGAAATTATAAAACACTAAATATTAGACTTGCAACGAATAGTATATTCGGCAGTATACCGAATACCGAATATTCGGCGAGGCCCCTGACCGAATAGCCGAATATTAGGCAAAAGTATTCGGCTGGATTTTAGCGCCAAAAACTTGTACGGACGTGAATTAAATTATGTACCTGTTTTATGTACCAATGACTACTTAATAAATGATTATAAAAGAAATGAGAACCTTACCCTTCTAAATTTTGATTACCACAATAATTCAAATACATAGAATCCTCTATTTTTCCTATTCAGAAGATGATTATGTACCTGTGTTATGCACCAATGACTACTTAAATGATTATAACAGAAATGAAAATATGAATATATACGTAATCAATCGATTTTAATTTTTCATTTTACCAATTATTTCTCAATGACAAAATATATTATTTAAGTATTCGGTATTCGGCCGAATAATATGTAGATATTCGGTATTCGGCCGAATATAATAAAAGCAGCCGAAAAGGCCGAATACCGAATAGTAACCGAATATTCGTTGCAAGTCTACTAAATATCAACTACACAAAACATATAAAAAAAAACATAAAATAAATGACATAAGTAATAAAAAAAAATTAGGCAAAATTTTGATAATTTTTAAAAAAAATCTTGAAAATTCAATATCTTGAAAATGTTTGGGTTTGGGAAATAGTGTTTCATGTTGAAATCTATCAGAAATGATAGCAACAACAAACCCTTAAAGTACTTTTTAAAATTTATTTACACTTTATGCACAAATGTGACAAAGTCGGCCTTAAAGCCTTAGTGCGATGCAGAGGTAAAACAAAAGTAAAGCATTTAGTTCGCTGTGTGTATAGATAAACTACGGAATAACTACCTTATACTGCGCGTTGGTTAACACACACTGGGCCGGTTTTGTTCCCCTGGTATTTAAATGATATTTATTTCTGCAAGTAAATCTTTTCAAATATTTTAACAAGTTGGACTTTACAGGTAGAAGGCGCCGCTATTCATAAACAGACAACGATAACAACGTTTTTCTATTTAAGTTCTTAATAAATAATACATTACATATATTATCGTTGAAAGTTTTTAGAGCGTGTCGAAATTTAGGGCCATAAATGTTTAGCTATTAAAAACATTTACTACGTAGTGTATCTCTTGGCAAACAGTTTGCAGCGAATGCGGACCAAACCCGCGTCTATACAATCACAGAACAGTGAATAAACATATGTTCTCTGATACTAATATTATAAAACTGAAGAGTTTGTTCGTTAACTTGTTTGGTTGAACGGACTATCCTCAGGAACTATTAGTTCGAATCGAAAAAATCTTTTAGTGATAGATAGGTCACTTATCAAGGTATAAGCTATAACATGAGGCTACTGTTGCTCGGCTCCTTTGGTCGTTTCGTCTTTAATTTAAAGCCTTGTTCGATAAATTGGCTATAGAACACCAAAACAATTTTCTAATTCGAACCAGTAGTTTTGGAATTAGCGCGTTTAACTAAACAAACAAGCTCTTCAGTCTTATAATATTGGTTAAAATTTGTCAAAAAATAAAAATTAATATGTTGATGTACATTATACAAAAACGGTACAAAAACACAAACAGGACTACAAAAAAAATCCTTTAAAAAGTTGAACCGACTTCAAACAGCACTAATAAAGAGCACTAAAAGCCTAGCAGCAATTGTGGTTGATTTGCTGTTATTTTTTGAGATCAAGACTCATCAACAGATCTATATGAAATTTGAATGGGAACATTTAGGAATAAATCCCTTTCGAACAAAAAATAATTTTGAAATTCCGTCAATATATGTATAACGGAATTATGCCCGACATACATAAAAAAAAAGCCGTGTGGTGTTGGGACACCCGATAGGAACGAAGTTGTGACGATCGAGTAAAACTGATTTGACACGATTTTAATTACAACGCCATCTATGAAAGCGGCTATTACCTACGTATTAAAAACAATTAAAACAATTTATACATTGGTAAAATCTCCTTGCGAAATGATTTCCTATCTATCTAAAGCCAACATCACGTGGTATTCCCAGGCGTCTCCCATCCACGCCCGATGTTGCTTAACTTCGGGGATCGGACGAGAACCGGTGTATTCAACATGGTATGGACGTTGGCGAACGTTAAAGCAAATTTAATGTATGGTATCCACAGTTAGACGTCAATTTATATTAATTAAAAAGTGTCGTTCCAAATTTTCGTACGAATTTTTTCCGTCTAGCCCCCTTTCACAACGCGCGATAAGGAACTTCGTTCCAAAAACTTCCGAATTGATAACCTCCTCCTTTTTGAAGTCGGTTAAAAATGGACTCACAAACACTGCTACCTATGCATTCATTGTTTGCTATTTATTTATCTCAGAGGGCGCCACTGCCTTGAGGACATTCTGTTTTCTTCTCTTTGTCACTGCTCATTGACATTCGCTTTCATATTTGTGTTGTAAAAACACTAATATTGTACGAGTATTACAAACGAACGTGCACTTTATTTATCTTATTTATAAGGTTTGTTGTTTAAAAACCATAGTTTAAACTAAGATAAATTACATGTATACTCGTAAACTGTTTTATATCACACTCGTAGACCCCCGCAACTTCGTCTGCGTCTCTCAAAATAAATAAATAAACGTTTTTGCTACTTTTTGAAGTAAAACTTCGTTATGCACGCTTGACTTGGGGATTGGGGAGTAAGCTGGTGAATGCGTGACGAGAGCGTTGCGAAAAGTGAAAGATTTAAGTTAGTGATGGTAGAAAGAGAGAGTATATTACTATAGGGGCAAGAGAGAGAGGTGCGAGCACACATTTTCTTTCTCTCTTTCTCTCATAGCCAAGAAGTTTTACTTCAGTCCTGTGGTCTAAAGCACAATAGTTTTTTTTCATTAGAGTTCGTCTCCTACTGGTGGTAGTGTGATGTTATATAATATCAGTATAGATTTACTGTTTTTGTTATATCTGTGCTTTACAAACTAGAACAAACAGTTTGCTACGTACAGTTTGCCTAATGGAGACGTCGACTTAGACTACAAACAGTCGTTTACAACGTCGATAAAATATGACTGCGATAATCTACGTATTGTTTGCAGTTAATTATAACGTTAAGTTGCGTCATTTTGTATTAGATTAACTCACGAATGGGGAAACAGCGTGTCTAAACAATACGTTGGTTTTATTCTATACGGCAAAATGACAAAAAAACGTTTTTGTTTTATATCAATAAATCTTCAGAGGATCATTTATGCGTCTGGCTGTCAGTATGATTTATTTCTGACAGCCTGAGGTACGCTAGAAGTCCTGGGCTCGATTCCCACTCAGAGCAAATAATTATGTTATGAACTCGGTCATTTGTTCTGTTACTGAGTATACTTTATCTATAATATGTATGTATTTAGAAATATATAAGTATATTTATCAGCAGTCTGGTTACCATAGTACGGCTCTGTCTGGTTTGGGATCAGACGGCCCTATTCATTCATCGTAAAGAGCCGACAAAACGAGCAAACTACACAGGACAACAGCACTTCAAAGAGCAGGATTTGAATCAAACTCTATACCAACCGGTCTGGCCAGCGTAGTATAGTAGACGAAAACCTTCTTTCTAAGGAGAGACCTATGTCCAACAGTGGACTATTAAAGTCTGCAGATGTGATACATAAAAACTATGGTATATAAGTATTAAAACTCGTAGTAGGTACCTTGACATACAACCGCCCATTACATACTCGTAAATTATCCCTATCGCTCAGTTTTATCAAACTTGGTTTGGACAAAAGGATGTCCTGCTGCGTAACTCAAGGTTCCCATTCTTATAAACTTGAAACCGTTGCGTTTGCCAATTAAATGTTGGACTTTGTTAGATGCTCTTGATAATGTGTAACCGTATTAATATGAAATGTAATGACTGTAATTGACTGCACGGATGGCGTAGTGGTTGAAGCGGTCGCCACGCCGCTTCCTACTACGCCGAGTGTTATGGGTTCAAACCCCACATGGGACGACACTTTGTGTGATACACAAATTGTTGTTCTGAGTCTGGGTGTTCTTTGTGTCCGTTTCTTGTATGTTTGTAAAAGTCCCTCGCGACACAGGATTCATTCATTGTTCAGAGTTGTCTATTTTAAAGAAAAAAAAAAATATTTAGCTATTGACTACGGGTTAATAGTAGCAATTTTGAATTTGTCAGTATTATTTTCTGAATGAAAAGTAGCCTGGGGCCCATCCTTTTTTGTATTAATGCGGGAATATAATTCATTGTATCTCTTTTAAAATAAATATGGCGGCAGCATATCATATTTGAAATACTCAATGTTTATATTTTTTAGAAGTGCACAACGCTAACATGTTGTAACAATATGTGATATAATGAGGAAATTATGGAAAAACGGCTTCATAAAACTGTGGCGGAATGGTGTCATGTCCCTCCAACACAAAGGGCCATGCCTGGCAGTGTCCGGGTTGATGTTAAAAAATTGTATGTACGCTATATGTACTTTTAAGAAAAAAGTTGAACCGACTTCTAATAAAGAGCACTAAAAACCGAGCACCACTCGCGGTTGATTTGCTGTCATTATTTAAAGAGTTGCGTTGTCGGTCTCCAAAACTCATCATTAGATACATATATGAAATTTAAATGGGACTATTTCGGATAAACCCCTTTCGAACAAAAAAATAATATTGAAAATCCGTCTACGAGTATATGCGACGGAGTTCTGCCCGAACATACATAAAAAAATATAAACATCGAATTGATTACCTCCTCTTTTTTGAAGTTGGTAAATTAAGGAATAAAGAATATAGTTTATTACAATTCATCTTTATGTAGGTGGTAGGTAGGTATTGAAATCAGTCATATTGCTTCAAAAGTATCTAATTATTTCATCATTATCACGAGGTTTTGGGGTACTACACCACGGTGACCAGACGGTACAGTTCGTCTAGTTTGTAAAAGCGTGTTTTTTTAACTATAATTTATTTTATGCACCCCTTAGCGTCCCAGCCAAAATTATTCCGTTGTTTTTTTTTACAAAAAACGTGTCTTTTGACGTTAAGGTCACTAAACCACTATACATAGGACAAGAGTGAAAGATAAACAGCGTTTCTACGAGGCGTGGTTGAGTTCGGCTGCCCATTTAAAAGAACATTAGCCGTATACTCAATTCAATACCGTTACGGGTATTTGACACGAGCGCGAACGGTAAATAGATAGATATATAGATTTACTGTTCACGATGCACGTTCGAGATATCCCAACTTCGTATATATTACTAGCTAAGCCGGTAAACGTTGTTCTGCCCTGTAAATTATCAAAGGAATGAAATAGCAGTTAAAACCTGGAGCCAGGGGTAGGAGGGTGAAAAATACTTTACGACATATTCTCGTAACTACCAAAAATACAATATTTCCTTTTATTAAAATCGGTCGAGCTGTTTCGGAGGAGTGCGACCACAAACACCGTGATACGGGATATTTATGGAGTTATTGTACATGTAGGTATATACGAGTAGTGTGTGGAAGTTCAAAATTGATCGCGTTCCATCTACGAGTATATTATAAAAATGTTCAGTTTGTTTATGCAGCTTTGAGCTGCACCGATTGAGCTCAAATTTCGACACGATATACAACCCGCGTCAAAGATTGTTTTATCTGTTTTTCAGGTCAGTTTTGTTTTTCATTTCTCATCAATGTAACCACAATGTGTCACAGCGGCGTGACGGGGGACAGCTATGAATTATAAATGTAGGTACATATGAGTTTGTTCATTTGTTTATACACTCTTAGGGACAACACCGGTTTTCTCTTAGACCGTGCTGTAACTCCGGTCGAGCCTTGTGTAGCTTGTGTACTCGAAGCACGTTAAACATTACTATTTACCTATGTGAGTATATTTATGTTTGTGGATAGGTATTTATGTATATGTATCAGTGTATTGTTTATTGTAAGTACATATATAATCTTTATTATAGTCACGTCACGCATACCTCTGGATCACACAAAGGTTGAAAGGCAGAAAATGTATTTGGTCCGCTTTATGCAATCTATTTGCAGAAAGTGTAAAATAAAATGTACTTAAACATAAAATTACTTGTCCTGATTGACTGACGGATGATTAATCAACGCAGAGCCTAAACAAGCTGAGGGGCGGACGAATTCTCTACCGCTGGCTTGGTCCAGAGGTAGTGGACATTGGTTTGATGCAGACCACCGTCCGGCCACGTCGTAAGTCTGACTGGAGTCAGGAATGACGGCTCTTTGAGGGCTACGAGGAAGGCAACCTCTATAAAAAGCCGGACGGACCCGGTTTGGTGCAGACACCGTCCGGCCCAGCCATAATCCTCAACAGGACAGGACCGGTGACTTTTATGACCCACGAGGACGTAGGAGGACCTTTATAAAAAAAACGACGGGTTGCACTACGGGAGTGCCGGCAGAAGTGAAAACTTGAATGTGCATTTTTGATATTTTGGAATGGTTAGGGAATAATTTTGCACGAATTGCTTTTATTATCAGTATAAAAATCATTTATGTGGTAGAATACAATATTTATTTATTGCGCTATCGTACACAAACATGACAATTTATATTACATTAAAAGTTTATCTCTCAGAAAAACGAACATTCGCGCAAGCGCCCTGCGCTGCCTAAACGAAACAGCAGGCGCAAGCATACACTTTCGACGCGCCGTAGAAAGAGAGGGGGATACTTCGTCTTACGAATTTTCGATCAGGTCACGTGTCCTGACGCGAGTTTAACATTTTTAACCCATTACAAAAAAAGTGTACAACGCTGCTAAAGAAGTTTTCACTTCAAAACATACCACGCTCTGACGCCTGGCAATGGGCTGAGTATCTGGAGCGAGTCCAGTGCCGAGGGCGTCATGTCGGAGGACCTAAAACTAAAAAAAAACAACGGGTTGCACTCCGGGAGTGCCGGCAAAAGTGAAAAGTTGAATATTAACGATGTGCATTTTTGATATTTTGGAATGGTTAGGAAATAATTTTGAACGAATTGCTTTAATTATCAGTATAAAAGTACTATCATTTATCTGGTAGTTTAGTGTCCTGACGCGAGTTTAACATTTTTTACCCATTACAAAAAAAGTGTATAACGCCGCTAAAGAACTTTTCACTTCAAAAAAATGACATGGCCAAAATAAAGGTTATACCTACCCAGAAGGGTCCCGGACGCATTGCGCCTGGGGTGTCCTTCCCGGAGCCAAATGACTCCGGCAGCTCCCATTCGTATTCTGGGGGGAGCAACCACTGTCAAGTCCGCCCGTCGCCGAGCGGTAAATCTGGCGACGAAAACAACGCGAAGGAAGAGGAAAGGCCTGGGGCAGTGTTGGATTTTGACACTGCCTCAGAAAGAAACGGAGTGGAGACACCAATAGAGTCAGCTACGGAGCAGTACCAGCGCGGTACCCAAAAGCACAACAGGCGCCAGCCCCACTCAGAGGGGCTTGTGGGTGAGGCCGACCTCCTAAAACTGGGAGGGTCACCCAGAAGGAGAGGCACACTGGCGGATCTGCGGTAGCAAGGAGGGCCGCCTAGAAGCGGATCTCGCCAAAGCGACAGGGAGGGCATTGGATTCGTGCCCACGGTGGTGCCACGCTGGCTTCTTCAATACCGGTGACATCGTCCACAAAGAAGTGGCCAAAAAGGCCAGAAAGGCCGGCGCCGCAGCCCCTTGCCCCTGAAGCCGTCGTCGTCACCCTGACGGTTGAGGCAGCGGCTGAGGGGCTTGGGGTACGCAGAGGTCTTGGCGAAACTCAAGGCCATCGTCGACCTCAGGGCTCTTGAGATACCGGGCGTCCGGTGGAAAAGCACACGGCTTCTCGAGGTCCCCGGCGTTAGTAGTGTCCAGGCCAATAAATGCGTCGAAGTACTTCAGGTCCGAAATGCGTACGCATTTCGGACCTGGGTGACTTTGTCACGGTGGACGAGGTCAGGCTGGCCGTGATGAAAACCGGGGGATGCCCCCTAGACAACGTGAAGGCTGGACCAATACGGTTCGGCTCCAGTGGACAGGGGGCAGCGATTGTCAGCTGTCCCATCGCGGAGGCCCAAAAGGTCACAAAAGGTTTCCTGAGGGCCCAGGTACGGCTCCTGCAGGCCCGACCGGCAAATTTCACCCCTAAGGTGGTAAAATAAGGGATGAACGGTTGTATGGAAGTTCGTGATTTTCAAAGTTAGAAACACAAAATAAGAAATAATCGCGCTAGGGAAACCGCAAGCAATAGCTAGTAAAATTCAAACTAATATCATGAATGCGAAAGTGTGTCTGTCTGTCTGTCTGTCTGTTACCTCTTCACGCTTAAGCCGCTGAACGGACGTAGATGGAATTTGGTACAGAGATTGTCCGAGTCCCGGGAAAGGACATAGGGTAATTTCTATCCCAGAAAAAATCCTTTAAGAGGGTGAAAAGAGGGTGAAAGTTTGTATGGCGAATCAATAACCGCTGAACCGATTTATATTAGATAATTTGATTCTTGAGGAGAATAGGCTACTTTTTACAGCGATAACCGATATATACTTGGGCAGAGCCGCGGGCAACAGCTAGTAAAATAAAAAATATAAGTGAATAAAATTTTATTGTTAATGTTAACACATTGAACGTAAATTTCACATTCATTAAACTCGACAACAGTAAAAAACTATCAGGCTTTAATTGCAGTAATATAAACTAAACTTACCCAACTTACCTTATAACACTTTACGTACCAACAAACATGACAGCCAGCAAATTAGCCGTTTTCGTAACTACATGTTAATTACTATATTTTAATTAATTATCATTAAAATTCTCACACATAAAGCTCACAAAGAAAATGAGTCATGATTTTTGAACATCTAAATAAATAAAACATTAATTAGCCGATCTGCTTGAATAGCAACGTCATCGCGTCATTTTATTTACTTTTTCTGCTTACTTAGGTTACTTATTTACTTAATTATTAGCAAAAAACCCTTATAGTTGCGCAATGCCCACAATTAGAATGCCTCCTTTCGACAAGCTAAACTTGAGAAAATTAAATCCAAAAAACATGACAATATTCTGTATAACAGGCTCAAAAGGAAAAGTAATTAGATTTAATAGTTTTGGAGTATTTAGGGCTTTTTAAATTCACCCAACTTATTCATTGTACCTACTTGGCAAATTTCTTACAAATTTTCAGAAACAGGAAGAGTTAGATTAATTGTTACTTGTATATAAAACAGGTAATATTATAATATAAAAGACCCATATTTTTTGCATGTCCCCACACGAACTTGTTCAGTTTTATTGTATGGCACGTGAGGAGCTCTGTCTCTCTAGTCAGCTACTGTCCGATGCTTCATTTACATAGATACAATGATAAGGTTATTACATTAATAAACAAAAATGTATTAATGAAATGATCATTAATTTTTATCATATTCTTAATATAAATAAAAATAATATCAAAATGGTGTATTGCGTTTTTAAAAGTCATTAGTGGCCCATTAATTGAGATTATTGCAAATGAGAAGTTACGTAAGTCCTCAATGATCATAAGATTAGGTGGAACCAAGATCACCTAGATCGATTTACATTTTTTTTTAATTATCGCCTATGTCATCATAAATAGTAATATATTTATGATGACATAGGCGGTAAGTTTTCCATCCTTACAAGTAGTATTTACTTTAAATTTAAATGTTCCCAAACACAAACTACTTACCAAAAGTATTGGTTTTTAAAAATAATTCACACTTTTATTTTGAAGTTATTTGCATATATTTAAGTTCTAATCAAAATGTTTATCAGATAATTTATTTAATTTACTTTAAATTTTTAGTGTACCTACGTTTTTATTCCTGACACTAAGGGGTGCTTTTCAAGGTATTTTATAATATCAGAACTTTACTTGTACCAATATCTTTAAGTAAAATATTTTTACAAGGATTGAAATCTAGCATCCTACGCATTTTTACGATAAAATTATTCTTATTTAACTTATACTCGTACTCGCTATGGCTCGCTACAAAACCGTGTTTTCTTAGTTTTTTAAACTATATTTTTTCTATTATAGCCCATATTTGATATATATTGATCTTACTAGAAATAAACTTAATTTTTATATTTTTTAAGAATTTGTTGGGCTAGAAAATATACCACACCAACATTTTATTAAATGCGGCACGTGTGGGCGTCTGTTTCTCGAGTCAACACCATTTCAAGACATATGTCTAACTGTAACTATGTGATGATGTCTTTAAATAGTGATTACCACCAAAATCCTCATCAACATAGAGTAAAGAATACATAATTGTATGTTTATATGCGTATTACCACCCCATTATATAGAACACGCAAGATTTATTTTAGGAAATGAAAATATTACCGCCATAGTTGCGTGGATGTATTCCGACCTCCTCACTTTTCACAAAATCAGTTTAAAATATTTTTCACCACACTCGAATTTTCACTTGTGTAAATAATTTCAATTTTACAGTATTTTGTTCGCGGATAATATGTGTACAGTGGTCGCGCAAGCGCGTCGCGTCGCTGCTCCGAACGGCTCAGAATTTCAAATGGAGTGACGCGTACTCCGAGAGGAAATGTTGTCCAGACCAGGAGTGACGTCACGAGGAAACCGGTCGTGTCTTTTGTTTATACAGTTAAACAGCGCTGGATATTTGGAAGAGCTGCTGTACGATTTTGAACTTAAAAGTCAACCTCGTTCGGCGATCAATATAATAGGACTGCGTGTTTATTTAAAACCGACTTAAAAAAAAAGGGAAAGTGTCTCCATTCGTTGGTTTATAGGATCACTTTGTTGTCCCCGTCTGTCTGTACGTCCGTCCATCTGTCTGTCATGACCATTTTTCTCTGCACCGCGTGGTATCGAGTTGAAATTGAAACTTGGTCTAAACACTTAGGTCTTAAGTCCCTTGAAGCTGTGAAAAAATCAAACTTCTAAGTTAATGTAACAAAAGGTGCGGCCGCGGATCGCATAAAACGCATATTTCGACACTCTTAAGGGAATCAAACGGTACTTCCTAACAGGAATTTTGTTGAAATTACATAATTGTAGGTCAATAGACCTACAATTATTAAATTTAGCAAGTAACATCGTCTTATACTACAAGTACAGAGAAAAATCTGAAAACTATACATTTATAATTACATAGATAGATTAATAGTCTAGAATAGCACAAAGGCTACTATGCATATCTATACTAATATTATAAAGCTGAAGAGTTTGTTTGTTTATTTGTTTGTTTGTTTGAACGCGCTAATCTCAGGAACTACTGGTCCGATTTGAAAAATTCTTTCAGTGTTAGATATCCCATTTATCGAGGAAGGCTATAGGCTATATATCATCACGCTAAGACCAATAGGAGCGGAACACCAATGAAGAATGTTTAAAAAACGGAGAAAATTTATCACTATTGAGAGACGCAGACGAAGTTGCGCGGGTCAGCTAGTAGAAAATAAAGTTATGGACAAACTTGACCTTCCCGCGAGCGAAGCCCTTGGCAAAATCTAGTATTAGTATAGATTTATTCGATCGTCTCAGAGCTGCGATTGGCCTGCATTGAAATCTACACCAATCGCAACGCGCTCGCCGTTACAGAGCGAGTTAATGTGTAATAGACTTACACTAGGGCCTCAGGTCTCACACAACATGTATTGATGTATCTAGACATAAGGTAGTCCCACAACAATTCGAGCAAAAGAATGAAGAAAGTTGGGTGCAACACCATCTTTAATCGAGTTCGTTCAGTTTTCGTCTCCTGTCACATCGTTGACGATAAAAAGCTTCATTTTTCAGTCACATCTAGCAAGTAAATGTGTCATGTAATTCCAACCTTCAAGTTAAACTTTACTGGAAATGAAAAGAATTTTAGTTTTTTCACTTATAGTACTTTTAGTACTTTTTATTGTTTTTCAAAGTATTCACCACGTAGCTAACCTGTAACCTCACAGATTCCAATCGACGCTCTGACTAAGCAATAGCATTAATCCTAATACTTTCAACTGTTTTGAGATTCAAAATTTAAACACATTCGAATATAGAACAGTTCCAAATTCAAAATTACCGGGAAATATGGAAACGACAGAACTTAAAAGGCATGCCTAGTACTTCTAATGTAATGTAAAAACACACACAAGCTAAAAAGCAAAGCCTAGAAAAACGTTAATACTTATTGCTATTGACTTTCCATTTTCTGGTTATACAAACTACTAAGGTAACTTTTTCAGTAATCAGGTAGTTGCTATTCAAATAAAGAAAAAATTATGATTTCGAACACGACTAGAAGCTGAAACTACAATAATATAAATAATAACAAAAAAATAATACTTCATAACATTACGAGTATATTTACGCATAATAAGAAAAGCGCTGAAGTAGCTGACATGTAAGTTCTGTGGAGGTGTGTGCGGGGGCTTGTCGAGTGACGTCACTTGTTCTGCGTACGCGCCGGTACGCCGCCGCGGCTCACATTTAACTTTAGTTTACTCTTATTGTGTTTTAGAAAGGATCGTTATGCAATGTGTCGCAGTATTACACGAATACGACAGCATTTAGATAATATTAGTTAGATAAACACTACCTGTTCCGTGAGGAGCCATATCTTAGGAATTTCTTGATAAGTATCTGTTACGTTGCAATACTTAGGACGTTTACTACCTGGTCACAGCAAAAAAAGAACCGGTCAGGTAAGAGTCGAACTCGTGCGCCGAGGGTTGCCTACCCAGATTTTACGTAGATTTTGGTCTTTACAAGTTTTCGCGAAAATCGAAATTTACCCATATCTTTTTATCGTGTTGACTATCGTGTATCGTGTAGGACCTTGATTTTTATACATCTAATAGGGACTATAGACCTCAGTATCTAGTATTAATTTCAACTTGCTAGGTCTAACCGTTCCTGACAAAATCGATGTTGACACACGGACCTTTTCTACCGTTTGAGGTACGGAACCCTAAAAATGGTTACTCATAATTGTAAGTTCTATTGCAATAGACTAAATATTTGCCGATTTGAATTCACACCAGAAATTACAAATCCAAATTTTGCAATTCAATATTTTTATTTAGTTAGGCCAAAACCAGTAGGCCAAAACCTCCTTCTTAAGGAGAGGCCTATGTCCAGCAGTGGACTATTAAAGGCTGATGATGTGATATTTTTATTGTATAAAATCAAACAATTATTCGAAATCGTAGATTTATAAAGAAATACATATATCTGGTATCAATACACCGGGTAATCGTGTCAATCTAAAACCGCTCAGTTATCAGTCGGTTGATCCTTGTGAGATGAAATCCGCAAATATAAATACTCTTTTCTACTCGTACTCATTAAAACCAGGGTTTAGGAACCTATGTTTTCAACATTACTGTTTGTTGTCTGTTTTATGACATAGAGGTAAACAACAGAGACGTAGCTTGGACTAATATAGACGTGGGCGAAGTCGCATCAGCGAGGCCCCTTTTCTGTCGTTCCTAAGACATATGTGTACAATACATCAATTTTATTATATTTATGTCTATTTATTCAAGTCGTGCGGTAACCCCGTACGATCCGAATGGCCGCTACCCGCTGCGCTTAATTGAGCTTAGCTCGGCAGCGGGAGGAGGCCGAAAGGCGCTTGGTCACCGTTGCTCCACTTTTTTTTCCTGTGCGGCAATCCCCTCGGATACCACCGGTTATGTCGGACTCGAATCGACCAAAAACCGCACGCCGTTTCGGGTACCAGTTGCCCACCGCTGTTTCACGACAGCTACATATCGTATATGGATCGAGACGAAGAGAGGTTACGAGTAGGGTTTCCCAAACGTCCTAGGACCTCTTCTGTGGAACCTCGCGCATAATGTAGTCCCGAGAATTAGTCTTCCCCTAGAAGTGAGTGTCGCCTGTTACGCGGAAAAAGACTCAGAGCTGGTCGAGATAGGGATTGCTTGTGTCGTCTAAAAAATCAGCGGTCTTGGCCTACGGTTAGCGTGTCATAAGACGGCATCCCTGTGGTTTCACAAGAAACGTAGAGGTGAAGATCTTCCCTTACCTTGGATATCCTGACGGATATGGACACAAGGGTCTATGATCATACTCGTGCGATCCGTCGAGGTGGGAACGGGGAGGTTCAGGACGGGCTCGAAATATGGCGAAGCATACACCCACAGGCACTGGCGCACACTGGATACATAGGTGCGTGGCTGAACCAGCCGCGGAATGTGCGCCATCGTGCTGTTGGTGCCTCTACTAAACCTAGAAGGGTGGGTAACTAAGGAGGCAGGTCGCGTCACCTATGAAATTGACTCAGGTACTCCTCGGGCATGGTTGCTTCGGTGAATACCTGAATTCGATCGGACGATCGAATTCAGGTATTCACCGAAGCAACCAATGAAGCAAACATAAGTAAATGGCACAATGCCAGCAATGCACAGCCAACTTGGGCAGCAACCAAAATGCGCAAGAGAAACGCCTCGCGTGGGTGTCTAAACGGGAGGTCCTCGTAGATCAATACACATAGTTTTCTCTGCCAGCAATCGTATCCAAACATGGTCGGGCCACTACACATTGGTAGTGATTGGGGCATAAAGCGGGGAAGCCTGCGGCTTCTTCCGTGATAGGATCTAGTTAGATGAGGCATTGATCCGGGAAGGACCTGGAATCACATGTTCTTGTCTTCTCAGAGTTAAGCGCCTGAGGGCAGACGTCGATGTCGTCGTAGAGGAAACCACATACTTCTAATTCCCACGTCTACAAGGTGCTGGAGATCCAAAAGCGATTTTACACCCCATCAACAAAAAAAGCCCCCTAATTAGTGGAAGCACAGGTTGCCAAAACTTCACGATCCGCCCATGTCCATAGCTATTAACTCCTGACAAGTCTCATATTCCGTAAATCTAAGAGTCGCAGTCTTTAAAGGTAGTTACAATGACCTCACCGTCGCACTTAAAATGGGGCTTCTTGTTAGACTCGAAACAAACACATTACGAGCGTAAATGTGATCAAATTAATTAGTCATCTGTGGTGAAGTCTAGGGTCCTCGCGAGGCGCATTTAAAGGCGCCTCGCGAGGACCCCCTAAGTGCGAGGGCCTAGCCTAGGGGCCTAGCTATGCTACTGGTAAACAAGTAGGACCACCTGGTGTCAAGTGACTACTGCCGCAATGAATATTTGCATTTCAAAAGTTATGAATGCGCTGTCAGTCTTCGAGGTAAGAGTAAACTCTTTTCTTGAAGGCTTGAAGGTCGTATCGGTTCGGAAATACTACAGGCGACAATTTGTTTCACAGATTTGTTATGCGAAGTACAATTCTATATTATATAATAGATTATAACATAAAATCGCAAACATTCACCTCGAAACGTGTTCAAGTTTTGGAGCCTAAAAACAGGTGCAACTAGTTTATGTAAGTATGAACATATTGCGTGGTACAAGAAGGTAGGTATCTATCGTATATTTTTAAACAAAACTGATCCTTATTTCTTCTTGAGTGAATCATGATTCCAAAGTTATAAGCTGCTTAGATATCTCTTTATCTTCTACAGTACGAATGTAGATTGAAAACCGGCATTCCGTAATAATTTACAACGAAATCAAAAACAACCCTAAGTATAACTCAGATGAAATTATTTTCTTTACATAGTGGTTTTAGGCGTCTTTGTGTCTATCGGATTTGTTACTTCCACGCATTGCGTTAAAATCTTGTCTTCTAAAACTTTTTGGCATAAAAGTTCAAAAACTAGAATCTTGCAGTGTAATTTTTTTTTTACTTTTTAGATGCAATAATTATTGCCTTAGCTATAATTACTTGTTTGCTATATATATGAAATATGAAAAAGATGTGAGCGTCGACGCACCAACGCCAAAGTGTCGTTACCTACATATTTTAGTCTTGTCACACACTGGTGGTGACGGATTAAGTATACAGAGTGTCACCACCCCTATTCCTCCCGTGGTTGTCGTAAGAGCCGACTAAGGGAGCAAACTACGCAGGACAACAGCACTGCAGAGAGAAGGAAAACTTGGCGCAAACCCTATACCAACTTGTCTGGCCAGCGTGGTATAGTAGGCAAAAACCACTGCAGAGAGGCTTATGCCCAGCAGTGGATGTTTTTCGGTCTCGCTCCCAACCATTCAGAGCGTGTAACGCGCGATAAGGAACTTCCTTCCAAAAGAAAGGGTAAGGTTAATAGGAAACAGATATTACTTATGTGGATGGGTGTATTTATTTAGTCCACCTTTGCGCTAAAGTACAGGGGCTTAATGCTTGAGGCATTTTCTGCCATTACCTTCGGGTGACACAAAGAAAACAGGAAATAGGTGCATTCAAATGACTTTAGTTCATTAAATATACAAGGTAACTGTCAGACTGACATGTGTACACAAACATCCATACTTATAACATAAATGTAAAAGTGAGTACGCTAAAGTAAAGAAGATTAAGATTAGTAAAGTATGTAAAGTGTTACGCTTTAACGCCTAAGCCACTAAACCAATTTAAAAAAATTCTTACAGCAATGGAAAGCTACATAATCAGCGAGTAACATAGGCCACTTTTTACCGCGATAGCCGACATACACGCTGACGGAGCCGCGGGCAAAAACTAGTATGGAAATAAACATACATACTTACTTATAATAAAAATAACTAGAGATCTAACACACCACCGTCTGATCTTAAGCAAAGCCTGTGCTACAATAACAGGACTGCTAAGTATGTATTACTTACATATTACGAAACTTATACTCGTAAATACTCCCTTATTTTAACCCCTTAAGAGGGTAATTTTCAAAAATCCTTTCTTAGTGGATGCTCACCGCATTAAAAGCATCAGCTACCAAAATTACAAGTTTGCGACCCCAGCGGTTTAGGCTCTGCGTGGCTGAATCAGTCGGTCAGGGCTAGTAATTTTATATGTATAGATTCTCTAATAATATTACCCAAGAAAACGAGACACGGAAATAATAACATATTCTAATTTATTTTCTTGTTCTCCGTGGCTTTCATCACACTTAATACGTAATGTGTTGAACAAAATATGTTGTGTTCTCGTGTTCCTAAATAAATAGATCTACAAATGTTGAACACGTTTCTCCATAAGTTGGACAGACAAACAAACAGTCATAATATATGCACATGCACTTATATAAAAGGTGTCGTGGGTCACCCAATATGAACGCAGTTCCTTATGCTAAAGGGTGTCTCAGTAAGAGTACACTTTTTAAATTTAGAATATTTTTTTTCCTGCAAGTGGAAATCTCTGAAATTTTACAGCTTTCACCTATGTTTATTCCGATTATTAAAAATGGAGCGCTTTTCGAAAGAACAACTCGTTATAAGCGTGAAAACTCATTACAAAAATCGGGCAATTTATGCTGAAACCTCTCGCAAACTTCGCCAAATTTTCAGTCGAGGAAGTGCACCTAATGTGTCAACCGTTTGAAGACTGGTCAAACATTTTGCAGAAACTGGATCGATTATGGATATTAAGAATCCTTTGTGTCAACGTACCGGTCGGTCTCTTGAAAACATTGCTGCTGTAAACGAGAGTGTCGCCGAAAACCATCAATTCGGCATCGTTCTCAACAACTTCAAATTTCACCAAGCACTACGCAGCGAATTTTGACAAAAGACCTTCATGCATACAAGATTTAGCTAACTCAGGAGCTCAAACCAGCAGACCAATGAAAGCGCCAGCAATTCGTTCAATGGGTAAATAGAGCAAAGTGAAGTTGATGTCAATTTTTCGAAAAAGTCATCTTCTCCGATGAAGCGCATTTCCAACTGAATGGCTACGTATATACACTTAATTGACAAATTTGGGGCTCAGAAAATCCTCATGCAATCCATGAAAAACATGACTTTTGACTGCACGGATGGCGTAGTGGTTTAAGCTGTCGCCACGCTGCTTCCTACTACACTGAGTGTTGTGGGTTCGATCCCCACACGTGACGACACTTTGTGTGATCCACAAATTTTCGTTCTGAGTCTGGGTGTTCCTTGTGTCCGTTTCATGTATGTTTGTAAAGTCCCCCACTACATCACGTTCTTGTGAGACAGAGAAGAAATATGGCGGTCTCTGATGGATTAGTCAACGGAGCAATGGGTGTTATAAAAAAATCAAGTGGCCAGCCCAGAAGCAGGAGAACTGCCCGAATCAGTATTGATTAAATTTTATGACGAGACGGTAGGCACTAGGGTAAAAGATGCGGAGGGCCTAGTTTCAATCGCATCAACATCTGCAACTTTTCAGGCCAATAAAGGTTACGGTGATGTCGAGAGATTAATGCTGCCACTAATTTTAAGTTGGGCTGTCACCGTCCAAGGTACGACATTGGAGAGGGCGGTGATAAACCTGGGAAAAAAAAATTTTGCAAAAGGTCAGATATATGTGGCTTTAAGTCGAGTGAAGAATTTAGATGGCGTGGCATTAAGTGATTTGGAACCATCTAAATTATTACACAAACCACATGATGACAAAGCACTACAGGAAGTGTAACGATTAAGACAGTTAAATCTAGATATTTTTTTTTTACTTATTTTTAAAATTTCCTTTTTATTTATTTCTTCGTTCCGAGATTTTATATGCAATCGTATTGGTTATGATATTTCTCAATTTCTCTACTCCGCAAGCTCGCTCCGCTTCAATGACAGGTAGCCTAAGACCCACTTATCGGGACACGGGTTAATAGTAATATATAATCAACTTAAATGAAAACGCCTCAAAAGGCCGTACACAAACTAAAATTATATCATCCAAGTAAACAATAATATTCATTCAAAATGTTCATAAAATGGAAACTACTGGGCCTAACTATGTTAAATTTTTATGGGACCAAATGGCAACTATTCCGCATCAAACTAAAGAAGAATCACGTAAATCGGATCATAAATCTCAGAGTAATCGGTGTACATATATTAAAAAAAAAATACCAATTGAATTGAGAACCTCCTCCTTTTTGAAGTCGGTTAAAAAATATCACAACTCTTTCACAAAATACGTTTTTTTCTTCTTTAAAAATAAAAGTGCACTCTTCCTGAGATACACATTTTATTTGTATAAAAAAAAATGCGTATAAATTTTATATATAAACTTGCTGGTTAGTGCTGCCTTAGTGGGTTCGATTCCCGGACCGGACAACATTTTATGGGGTTTTTCTGAGAGAAAAAGCCGTGTGGTGTCGTGGGACACCCGATAGGAACGAAGTTGTGACGATCGAGTAAAACTGATTCGACACGATTTTAATTACAACGCCATCTATGAAAGCGGCTATTACCTACATATTTTTCAGTTGGTTTCTAATTAAAACAATTTATACATTGGTAAAATCTCCTTGAGAAGTAATTTCCTATCTATTCGATAGATGGCGCTGAATGACTAACAAGTGACAATTTAAAATAAATACTTAGATGAAAAAAATGATTTCCTATCTATTCGATAGATGGCGCTGAATGACTGACATAAAAAGTGTCGTTACAACTTTTCGTGAGATTTTTGCCGTCTAGCCCCTTTCACAACGCGCGATAAGGAACTTCGTTCCAAAAAAATTGCTTAAGTAAAATATTATTAAAATCGGTACAGCCGTTTTGAAGAGTACCCGGAACAAAAAGATAGACAGACAGCCGAAAAATATTTAAACTGGTTTTTAAGCATAGGTATCGTGCAAATAACTGTGAACATGATAAAAAGCTTTGGGAAAAGGAGTTTGGGTGTTATCGTTTTCATGTTGCAAGATAAATAATAAATAAATATTTCGGACATCTAATACACAACAACATCTAGTTTCAAACTAAGCAGAGCTTGTACTACGAAAGCTAGATTAAGTGTTAGAATACCATATTTTTTTCCGTGCGGAAATCCCCTCGGATACCACCTATCGGTGGCATATCGGACTCGAAGCGACTAAAACCGCACGCCGTCTCGGGTACTAATAGCCGGGGAAGCAGGTATACCCTAGAAAGGAAATCCCTGGTGCCCCGACATACCTCGGGCCATCTACAGACGAGTAGACGACCCCCCCCGTGTGGGAACCCCATGTTCCCTCTGCTCCCTGGAACCGGCCACCCCGGCCTGCTTCTGCTAGGGTGACAGATGGCCTCACCTCTCACCCCCAGGCCTGCGCTGATGGAGGACGGAGATCGTTCTGCGACCTCCGGCGCCTGAGTCGCCTGCGGTACTTGGCCCGTTCCCGGGCCTGGCGGGCCGGGAGAGTTCTAAAGATCTCCCGGTCAGTGTTAGAATACCTATATACTTTTTTTAGTAAATAAATACCCATTATACATAGAAAACACCCAAATTCTAAAACAAATATTTGCAGATCATACAAACATTTGATCTGGCCCGGGAATCGAACCCGAGACCACAGCTCAGGAGTCGCATACGCTACCTATTATACCAACGAGGCAATCAATGTCAATGTCCGAAATATTATTATATTAATGTTGTTGATGAGTCTTGTTTTTTTACAATCAATAGTATTCGAGTTATTTAATTATTTAATAAAAAAAATGCTGTTGATAAAAATCAAGGTCCTGAGTCAACACGATAAAAAGATATTGGCAAATTTCGAATTTCGCGAAAAATTCACCGTTGGTTAAAAAAAGGCACAATTGTGGAGTGTCAATTGTCCAAGTGATGAGATAGATGTTTGTTCGCATGTATTATCATTAAATAATAAAACATTTACATTTAAAGAATCGTTTTTATTAGAGGAGAGCATTCGAGAGTCTGATACAAATACAGTTTCAATATTTGACCACATTCTAAATTTAATTTCGAAAGAGCGCTTTTCTAACCATACGCTTTAAGAAAAAAAAAACCGCACGCACACAAAACGCCCGTGCGACGCTGGTCATCTGAACATGCTCTTAGTGTATCTTTTCATTTCGAGTCGACGTATTGCTTTTGTGTAAGCACTTCAAGTGTTTAGTTAAATTTGACTTGCTCGAGAATGTCTGAAAAAAAAAACAACCATAAATTGTTAAAATAAATAAAATAGGTAATTTGTTGTCCGTACCTCAAAAGGAAAAAAAGGTACCCTTATAAGATCACTTTCTTGTCCGTCTGTCCGTGTGTCACCACCGAATTTCTCAGGAACGGGTAGACAAAGCAAGTTGAAATTTATACCAGACTCTGAGGTCTATGGTCCTATTAGGTGCATAAAAATCAACCGGAAGTACCTTATAGGTTTTGGGTCGAAAACCTATATGGTAGTTCCCGTTGACCTAGAATCACGAAATTTGGCAAAAAGGAATAATTCCAAAAAATAAAAATAGTTGAAATTTAAGATAAATTTTGGTACTTACAAATATTCGCGAAAATCTACGTAAAATCTGGGTAGGTACGGAACCCTCGGTGCACGAGTTCGACTCGTACCTGACCGGTTTTTTTTAAGTTAAACATCATCATCAACAGCATTTAATGGTCTACTGCTGGACATAGGCCTCTCCTGAGCAAGGAGGTTTTGGGCTACTATACCACGCTGGCCAGACGGGTTGGTATAGGGTTTGTTTTAACTTGTTTTACAGTACTGTTGTCCTGCGTAGTTTGCTCCCTTAGTCGGCTTACGACACCCACGGGATGAATAGGGGTGGTGACACTCCTTATTCTTAATTGGTCACCATACGGCCGCATCTAATTTTTTTATTTCATCATCATCATCATCATCATCAGTCTATCACAGTCCACTGCTGGACATAGGCCTCTCCCATTGCATGCCATTTTTTTATTTAGAAGTTTGATTTTTTTCACAGCTTCAAGGGACAATAGAAACTGTTATTTATTAGACTTGAGCATATGGGGTCTTGACACACCAACAGATGACAAACAATGATCCTATAAGGATTCCGTTTCTTCCTTTTGAGGTACGAAACACAAAAATATACGCTTTTGTAAAAAGTTTAGTCTTTTTAAACTATTATTTATTAGTCTCTGGTGTAAATATTTCCGAATACGAAATTTCTGCTTCCTGCCGTCGATGTGAACCACACCCATCTATACAACGCTTTTACATCTGCCGCCAGTCCTTAGAGACTGCCTCTGTTTTTTTTAATGTAGGTGCGTAGGGATAGTCCTGGCCTAAAAGAAACAGAGGCAGTCTCTACGGACGTAAAAACTCAAAACAATGACTGGCCTGATTGTCTAGTGATCTAGTGGTTAGTGACCCTGACTGCTACGCCAGAGGTCGTGGGTTCGATTCCCACCCAAAAATAATTGTGTGATGAGCACGGTCATTTGTTGTGTGGCTGGGTGTACTTTATCTATAATATGTATGTTTTTAGAAATATATAAGTATGTTTATCAGCAGTCTGGTTACCATAGTACAGGCTCGTCTAGTTTGGTATCAGAGGGCCGTATAATTTTATTTATTTTTTATTTTGACCAATATAAATATTACAGTGTAGGACATTTCAGTTTAACATAGATCTTAGACAATAATTAGACTAAGTTACACTAGCGTAAATCTATAGTAGTGTTATTTTATGATTAGATTTCATAAAGATATTACGATTTTGTTTAAAAACTTTAGTCGCTGCTGTTTAGTATGTGAGATGTGTGAAGAAATATAATGGAAGTACGCGTCGCTAGTCAGGCGCAATATGTCACCGGGCACGTCACCGTCATCGGTGACACGAACCCGTGTTGAGCGATTTTTGGTAGGTTTTTCCTACCAAAAATCGCTCAACGCTTCTTATGAAATTTTCACTTAAAGTAAAACACGGTTGTACAGTTGTACCTTATTACATTGTGGGCAGTAAAGTTCTTGTAGTCCGTTGGTGTGTCGCGCCACGTGGCTGTTTAAACTTTTAACTGTACTGAATTCTTTGGAACATTGCTTGCATTTGTACCTGCCAAAGATTTTATAACTCAATCAATACAAATAATATCGAAGTGTCTGTTTGTACTGTTAAAATAATATTTTTTTAAGCCATTTAGTTACTCGTAAAATACATATCTCTAAAGTCAGTTTGGTCGCCTGCAACTCTTGAGTTACAAACGCGTTTCTGGCCTTTTAGGAAGGAGTACGCTCTTTTCTTGAAGGTTTGAAAGTCGTATCGGTCCGGAAATACCGCAGATGATAACTTGTTCCACAGATTGTCTTGAAAAGCGCACAGTGGTGGATCGCCAATTACTGAAGTGATAGGGATGAAAATTTTGCGAACGATGGCGAAAAGTTGCGACCGGTAGTAGTCCGAACAATTCCTCGGAGCACTCTCCGCGATATATACGACAGGGAATGCAGAGAGAAGATACATCTCTACGTAACGCCAAGGGATCGAGCCGATCAGAGATCTTCTGTCGTGGAATTTGATATACAAATGTTTATCTACAGTATGTCGAATCAATAAATATTTTCAGCTAGATAATTAGCCTTAAAGTCAGCTACCTGCCAGTACAATCTTATCAGAATCGGTCCAACCCTTTCGAAGATTAGCGGGAACAAACAGACCGACAAACTACGCTATAATTACAAGTTTGTATCCCCAGCGGTTGGGCTCTGCGTTGATGAATAAGTCGGTCAGGGCAAGTGATTTTAAATGTATAGACAGGCTGGTCCTCCGACTTTGTTCGCGTGGAACCGTGGACCGGGCAATATTTTAAAGGGTTTTTCTGAGTGGAAAAATAGCCTAAGTTACTTCTTATATAGACAGCTACCTGGTAGTAAAATATTATTAAAATCGGTCCAGCCGTTTAGAAGATTACCCGGAACAAACAGACAGAGAGACAAAAGAAACTAGTTTTTAGTCATAGGTATCGTGTAAATAACTATTTATATATTATTATTTTGACATTACAAACAGACACTTCAATTTTATTTATTTGTATACTCGTAGATAATTAACTGTAAAAAGTAGCCTATGTTTTTCGCTGATAATGCAGCTTTCTATTGGTGAAAGAATTTTTGTTTTCGGTTAAATGGTTTAGGCGTGAAAGCGTAATAAACAGACAAGCAATTTCATATCCATCATTATGTGAGTTTGTTTGTTTGTTTATTACGCTTTTACGCCTAAACCACTTAAACGAATTTTAAAGTTCTTTGTGTGTTCCTGTCTTCAACATTACTTACATATAATTTCTATCACGAATGTGTCTCACAGACTCACTCAAATGTCTTTTCAGACTCTTGGCGGTTTTGTAGTACGTGTTGCACTCGACGCAGTAATGTTCGCTCACGTCTGAGTGCACAGTGCGATGAGCCCTCAGGTTTGAGTTAGTTGTGAAGGAGCGGGAACAGGAGGTACAACTAAATGGCCTGGTACCAGTATGCGACCTGCAATGACAATAATAACCTCACACATCTCACAACCGACCGTCTGATCCCAAACTAGGCAGAGCCTGTACCATGGTATACAGACTGCTGATAAACATACCTATATATTTTTAAACACATACATATTTTAGATAAATTACACCTAGATGGAGAACAAATGTCCTGCTCATCAAAAATATATTTGTAGTAGGTGGGAATCGAACCCACGACCTCTAGCTTAGCAATCATTATCACTAATCACTAGACCAGTCGAAATCAATCCTATTAATAGTAATAACTAGCGTATCAATTAGCTCCTCTCACATCAAAGTTTTCTCTAAACCCCCTCCCTTCCCATAACATCCGGGTGATGACGATAACGGCTTAAAATACAGTGTCACTACCCTTATTCATTCCGCATGTGTAAGAGCCGACTTAGGGAGCAAACTACGCAAGACAATAGCCCTCAAAGACAAGGAAATCTTGACACAAACCCTATACCAACCCGTCTGGCCAGCGTGGTATAGTAGGAAAAAATCTCCTTTCTAAGGAGAGGCCTATGTCCAACAGTGGATTATTATAGGCTGTTGATGTGATGTGATGTGTGATATGACTGTCATATGTTTCTGGAAGACTCAGCTCAAAAATTCCATACTTGATCTAAATATTTAGTGATGATACAATAAGCCACAGACCTGATGTGCACAGCCAATCTCTGCTTGGTCTTGAACTTGTTGCCGCAATGTTCGCACGTGAACTGCCTCCTCGGATCATGGACCCTCATGTGCACTTTCAGAGAGTGTGGATCGCTGCAACAGAATATCTAATTACCACTACGTTACGATCGTTCCGAGTTGAGACATCGAACTAATTGAATGATCGTGCAAATTTTATTTCAGACATTTCAGAATAACCCACGATGTGTAGACTTGTTACTAGGCCAGGTGCGCTTCGCCGGTGTTATTCGTGGTTTATCGTAGTAATATTATAAGGGGAAGGGGAAAGTTTGTATGGATGTATAGCTGTTTGTTACTCTTTCACGCAAAAGAGATAGATTATAATCTTAAATACTACTCTCCTTTTTTTTCAGGATAAAAAATAGCCTATGTGTTAATCCAGGGTCTACCTTCATTCCAAATTTTATTAAAAACTAGCTGGTGCCAGCGAATTTTTTTTTAAATTTTTTAGGGTTTTTCTGACAGGAAAAATAGCCTTAGTTAACCTTATGGACAGGTAGTAAAATATTGTCAAAATCGGTAGAGCCGTTTTGAAGATTACTCAGAACAGACAGACAGACAAAAATTAGTTAAACTGGTTTTTAGATATAGGCATCGTGCAAAGAACCGTGTGCGTGTGTTTACTAACCTTCTGAAACCTTATACGAAACAAGCTCAGACTAAATAGCTCTGCAGTATATTCATTCTAGTTCTACACAGTCATAGTCATACAGCGAGTAAACAAGTCAAATAGTAGCGAATAGTAAAATAATCTTCTGACTTGTCATACATACAATTACTCAGGCCGCTATTAAAGCCTTTGATTAAATCAGATGATTTGAACTAACCAAAAAACATTATTTCCCTTCCTCATACTCGAGAACAATTGTCAGCAATAGGGTATTACAACCATTTTGTTAAAAGTGTCTCACATTTATTCTATAGTGCTAATAAACCACTAATAATAATACAATGTTTTTTAATCGATAAGTGCCATAAAAATAAATTTTAACTTTTAAATTTCGCGAATTTTGACGGAAACGCTCGTAGACGCAGTGCTCTGTGGTCATGACGTCAGTTGGCTGTGTACACAAATATGATCAGTTGACTGTTGTCACCGACTCCTTTTAGTTAACAAAGCTGTATGACGTAATAACCTGGCGGCTACTATTTCATGGTGTTAAAAACAGATTAAAAACTGAAAACTGAATTGAATTTTATTATCAACAACAACCACCACCAACAGTCCACCGCTGAACATAGGCCTCTTCTTGTACAGCCACGCAGGCCAGACGGGTTTGTGTCAAGTTTTTCTTGTCTTTGCAGTGCTGTGTTCCTGCGTGGTTTGCTCTTTAGACGCCTCTAACGACACCCACTTGATAAATAGGGGTGGCGACCCTCCATATTCTTAATCCTCACGTACTCACTATAATTCCTCCCTATAATAAATAAAAAATAGTTACCTGAAAACCTTCGAACATGTCTCACAGCTGACGAACATGACGAGGCCCCCACACTTCTGTCTGTGCACGGTACAGTTGGACCACTTGCTGAACTGTGCTCCGCACACCATACACGAGAACAGTCGCCTGTGTGACAACATGTGCTGGGAAACCACCAACTGGTTCTTGAAGTGAAGTGAACAGACACTACACTTGTACTGGCCAGCGGCCTGGGAACACACAGGATATTACTGGATAGGACATTGCATGGCAAGTTATAGTACTTAAGCCAAAGCACACCCCAATTTCCCCAAACCTCAAGGATGTGCAAGTGTACGCACTGACCTCGGCACACTCGATCGACGAGGTGGAGGATATGTACGATGACATATCGAGGGCCCTCCACTTCACAACTAAGACCCACTACAACGCTAAAGTGGGAGGAGTACAGAATTGCGGTAAATCGGTAGTAGAATCTCATTGATTTGGAAGCAGGAATCATAGGGGGCAAATGCTGGTCAACTTCCTCGAACATTAGGGGCTCTTTTTGGTGAACTCTTTCTCTAAGAAACAGCCGCAAAGGAAGTGGACGTGGCAAAGCCCCGACGCTATGGCCAGAAATGAGATCGATTACATCATGACGGATAGAAAGAACATATTCAGAGACGTCTCGGTTTCGGTCTCAATAGGTTTAATACCGGTAGTGATCACCGATTTGTCCGGGGCTCTCTGAATATCAAGTTTAGGGCTGAATGTGTCTGTTTGATGAAATCCAGGCTCCGACCAACTCTGCTCCAAGCCATGACAGGATCTAAAACGTTAAAGTCAAAACTGGAATACCGATTCGCTGCCGTGGAAACCACAACCTACGTAAACCAGAACCTTAAAAATGTAGTTCGGATCCTCAGGGCAGAAGGTACGAGATTTTGTGAAATGCAGCGTAAGGGCAGGAAGTCGAAGCTTTCAGAAAGGACCCTAGGGCTGATGATGATGAAACGACGTGAAAACCCACCTATCACTTTGTCGGCAAAGCGGACTCTACACCGAGAGATCAGTACACTCGTACGACACGACCTCCGGTGCTCCAATACTCTTTCAATTTAAAGAGCGATCCAGCAGAATCGGGGGTCAAAAGTGTTCGTACAATCTCTTGGAAGAAGCGACTTGACAAAGTTGACCACAGCAAGTGGAGAAGTCGTTGCTTCGAAGCCGGCAGTTGTTTTGGAAGTGGAAAGCTTCTACGGCCGGTTATACGCTTCTCATGCATCTCGACCTGATCTCGAAAATGAGAACTCCAGAGCCACATTAACACGTCACTACACCGAAGACCTGCCAGAAGTTAGGATTGACGAAATCGAGATGGCTCATGGACAGCTAAGAAATGGAAAAACCCCTGGAGAGAGGATGGCGTTACAAAAGAGCGGCTAAAGGCCGGGGATAAACCCGTACTAAAGGAGCTCCAAAAGCTCTTCAACGCTGTCCTGTTTGAAGGCAGTACTCCGGAAGCGTGGAGTAGGAGTGTGGTCGTCTTGTTCTTCACGTGACAAGACCATGTTGAAAAACTATCTAAAAACCAAGCCACGTTTACAAGCTGTTTGACTCGACGAATGCCAACCACCGGAGCAAGCTGGATTTCGGAGTGGATATGGCACCATAGACAACATCCACACAGTGCGGCAGATTATACAGAAGACCGAAGAATATAATCAGCCCCTGTGTCTAGCATTCGTGGACTATGAAAAAGCCTTTGACTCGATCGAGATCTGGTCTGTTCGGGAGTCCCTGCAGGGTTGTCAAGTAGATTAGCGATACATCCAAGTGATGAAATGTCTCTACGAAGCCGCCACCATGTCCGTCCAAGTACAGAATCAGCCAACAATGCCCATACCGTTGCATCGAGGAGTGAGACAAGGGGACGTGATTTCCCCGAAATTGTTCACAAATGCAATGGAGGACATGTTCAAGCTGCACTGGAAAGGGCGTGGCATCAATATCTATGGCGAATACATCTCTCACTTGCGATTTGCAGACGACATCGTCATCATGGCAGAGACGTTGCAGGACTTACAGCAGATGCTGAATGACCTAGCTGACTCTTCTGTACGCATCGGCCTACGGATGAACTTGGATAAAACCAATGTCATGTTCAACGAACATGTACTACCGGAACCGATTGCGGTACACGGTGCCGTTCTCGAAGTTTTTCAAAATTATGTGTACCTCGGGCAGACATTGCAGTAAGGTAGAAATAACTTCGAGGACGAGGTGAACGAAAGAATTCAATTCAGTTGGGCAGTGTTTTGAAAGCTATGTCGAGTCTTTTCATCGTCTCTTCAGTGTCTTAAGATGAAAGTCTTCAATGAGTGCGTCCTACCCGTCATGACATACGGAGCCGAAACGTGGACGCTTACGCTACGGCTGGTCCACAAGTTCAAAGTCGCTCAACGTGCTATGGAAAGGGCTATACTCGGCGTTCCTCTAAGGGATCGCATCAGGAATGAGGTGATCCGGCAGAGAACCAAGGTCACTGACATAGCTTACCGGATCAGCAAGCTGAAGTGGCAGTGGGCTGGCCATGTTAGCCGCAGAACCGACAACCGTTGGAGAAAACGAGCTCTTTAGACTGCGTCTCGGCAAACGTAGTGTAGCCCATAGGCCAGGTGGAGTGACGATTTGCGCAAGATGGCTGCGAGAAGCCCAAAATCGATCTAAGTTGCGTGCAATGGGAGAGGCCTATGTCCAGCAGTGGACTGCGATAGGCTCATGCTGTCTCTCCGATTGGGGTGGGGGGGGGGGGGGGGAGGACGTGAAGACGGGTCAACCTGATGGTAAATACGTGAAGTTGCTCCTGTACGACTGAGACTATTCAAATTGAATCACTAATTATTTACCTCTGTATGTCTTGTCTGATGAGCTTCAAAATAATCATTTGTCAAAAAGCCAACTCCGCACAGATCACATTGGAACTTCATATTCTTATATTTTATTTTTTTTCTTTCCACCTCTTTGGTCTGTTCTTCTAAATTTAAATATTTGACTTCAAATTTCAACTCTTCAAGTTTCAAATCTATTCTATTTAGTTTTGATGATTTCTCATGTTGAATTTGTGGAGATTTTAATTTGTTTATATTTGTATTTTTTGTTCGTAAACCATTACCTTTTAGCTGGCTTTCATTTAATTCCACGATAAGTGGACTTTCATTTTCATTTTGGTATTCTAATTCATCATTTAAAAAATCTATTTTGTGATTGCTTTCTTTGGCTAAATACAATTCTTTTTCTAAACATGTCAAGTTAACACTTTTTACATAAATTACATTTTCATTGACTTGTTTTGTAGTTTGGGTTTCTTCTTGTATTTCACCGTCTTTATAAAAATTTATGATATGATTATTTTTCATGTCTTTGGTGTTTGAAGGAATGTCTGTATGTGTAACTGTACTGAGTGAAAATCTGTGTGAATGTTTGTTTGTACTAATTGTTGAGACCTGTAATAATAAAAGATATAAGAGGCAAACAAGTACATGGGTCTCCTGATTGATAAAAAATGTCTTACTGGTTTTATTTTTATTTAACAAGAATTCACACACTTATTGGGTATCCATATGTTCTAAAGAATATGAGAACAAATTATAGCATTGCTATAATCAGCACTCTTACCTCATCACGTGCACGAATCATTTTTTCAGTTTTAAATGCTAGATTTTTTAAATATATTGTCTTCTTTAATATTGTTTTACACCACATACAAAGAACGAGGTCCTTATACTCGTATTGCTGAAAAATTTTCAAACATCTATAAATAACGGTTACATAGCCTATTTATATTTTATTGTCAGTATTTCAGTTTCACCTACTTTATTGTTTGTAAGTTGAATGAAAATATCACTGTATTCCCTTGCGTCTGAGATATTATCATCATTGTTATTTGTCAAACAAATACAGCACCATTTAATATTGTTTAAAGGCATTCTTAGAAGATTAATTACAAATCTAAACTGTAAAAAGATGTGTTATAAGTTTAATTGTTTACCAACAGTCATAGATAATACACTAAAGCGACACCTGCGACACGACTATATAAAACAGTACATAGCTGTCATTCTTTTTTTTTTGTATATGGCAAACTGTGCCGATGTTGACAATTCTGTCAAAGTTTTGTGCCAAATGTGTGATGAAGATGCATGTGTTTGTAGAACCGTAGAGGGACAAAACATAACCTCTGAAGGACATCATTCACTGCACTGAATGTGATCTTTTGGCCCTTACCTTAGCTTGCTACATTACAGTAATTTGTGGTCCTTACCACATAGTATTAATATCCCGGTTGACAGATTCCGTAAAAAAGTAATGTTATCATTAACAAGAGGATATTTTACATTATCTCATAGATTTGGTCTGAGATTATAAACATATTTTAAACGAAAGTAGCGTGGATGTTACGAAATAGCTAATTATCTAAAACATAGTTAACGGCTCATTGTCTGTTTTTTTAAGCTATTGCATAGCTTCTATCGAGGGCCTTGAGCGCGGGGACCGAATACAGAAATTCCGTAATGAAAAAAAACCTCACGCTCACGGCCGTGCATTGTCTAACGTCGTTTCTTTTCGGCAGTCTTCGACACGGTGTTTGTGTGCGTGCAACTAGCCGTATTGTACGACTCTACGAAGCTCGCAGATCGAGACGAGCTGCTCCGAAATCGGACGAATACATAAGCAACTGTTTATGAGAAAGTATATAGGTGTATAGGTATTTATGTACAACAGTGAATAGCTGTACTTGTAAAATTTGTGTATAAAGTGTTTTGAATATGAATGAACAAAGTGCATTTATTATTAACTAGCTGACCCGGCGAACTCTGTTCCGCCTTAAAGGCAATAAATAAGCCGATTTTCGAATTTAGTAAGTTAATTTATTTCTTAGAAAAAAAAATGAAGTACATTAATCATTTATTATTGTTTCTGCATTTCAGTACATAGGTTGCTCTTCACTTAAGTACCTTGTGATACACGACATTTTTTGTTTTCTTATCAGGCGCAAAAACACACAACGCAGATGGTCTTCCGACCAATACTCAACGTTGCAATGTGTCTTTAACGTTTT
Organism: Arctia plantaginis; assembly: GCA_902825455.1. Taxonomy (NCBI): domain Eukaryota; kingdom Metazoa; phylum Arthropoda; class Insecta; order Lepidoptera; family Erebidae; genus Arctia; species Arctia plantaginis. The sequence continues at coordinate 4,302,402 of CADEBD010000620.1, forward strand.
AGAAATAAGTGGCGAATATGGAACAATCTAATTGTTGTTGACAACGAAATCCATTCTTTTCACTTTTGTTGTGACAGTTCCACCGTTGTCATCTGGTGATCGACGCCGATACAAAAAAAAAAAGGAATAAATAGTATCCTATGTCCGTCTCCTGGCTCTGAGCTACCTCCTCACCAATTTTCAGCCATATCGGTAAAGCCGTTCTTGAGTTATAAATAGTGTAACTAACACGACTTTCTTTTATATATATAGATGAAGAAAGTCACGAAATTGCATAAGTTGATACAAAATGCTAAGCAATAGCTTTACCGCGGCAGTCCCCGAGTGCCACACATCTTTTTTTCTTATGTTATGTTGCACTAAATATAAATAATATTTTTATTTTTACGCCAACAGCAGTTCTAAACGTCATTAACAAGCCTTTTTTTGGTGATTCAGAAATACAAATGGAAAAAAAAATACCAATTATTATGAGTATTAATTCTAAACAAATGGCAAGCTATATTAATCTAATCTCTACATTTTCATAATTTAGTGATACCTCTTCTATTAGTAATTTATGCTAGTTATTTTAGTAGGTTACTTAAAATTCAAAAATCAAAGTCAATCAAAATCAAACATCTACGAGGGCGGGTCAATAAGTCCGTGACTTTTGGAAGAAAACACAGATTTTTTGATAAATAAATCATTTTATTTTTCAACGTAGTCTCCCTTGAGCTCTATACACTTTGTCCAACGCTTCTCCAATTTTTTTATCCCTTCCAAAAAATATGATTTGTCGAGGTCCTCAAAATAGGCCTTTGTTTGCGAGATGACTTCATCATTGAAGTCAAATCTTTTTCCACCAAGCCATTTCTTCAGGTTTGGGAACAAGAAGTAGTCACTCGGAGCCAAATCTGGAGAATAGGGCGGATGAGGGAGCAATTCATAGCCCAATTCATGGATTTTTGCCATGGCAACTGCACATGTGTGCACCCTTGCATTGTCTTGGTGGAAAAGAACTTTTTTCTTGGCCAAATGAGGTCGGTTTTTTTTCAAATCGTCATTGAATCGGTCCAATAAGTTGGCATAATATTCCGCATTGATTGTTCTTCCCTTTTGAAGGTAGTCAATGTGGATTATCCCTCGTGCATCCCAAAAGACAGTCGCCATAACTTTATTGGCTGACAAACCCACCTTGGCCTTCTTTGGCGCCGATTCACCCTTAGACACCCACTGTTTTGACTGTTGTTTGGTCTCTGGTGTGTTGTGATGGATCCATGTTTCGTACACGGTTACAAAACGGCGCAAAAACTCCTCCATATTGCGATTAAACAGCGCCAAACCTTCCTGTGAAGTTGTTACAAGATTGCGTTTGTGGTCGACTGTGAGCAATCGCGGCACCCATCTTGCGGAAAGCTTTCTCATGCCCAAGTGATCATTCAAAATTGAAACCACTGAGCCATGCGAGATCCCTACGGCTTCCACAATCTCTTGCACTTTCAATCTTCGGTCGGCCAACACCATATCGTGAATTTTTTCGATTGTTTCGGGTGAAGAGACCTGAACTGGGCGTCCAGGACGTTCGGCATCTTCAGTGCTTGTACGGCCACAACGAAATTCAGTAAACCACTTTTTTACCATTGAAATCGATGGTGCAGAGTTCCCATAGTATTTATCAAGCTTAGCCTTGGTTTCGGTAATGGTTTTTTTTCGCAAAAAATAATACATAATAGGCACACGAAATTCACTTTTTTACATTTTTTCCTCAAATTACTGGGTAGTCTGATAAAGATAGCTGTCAAACACAAACTAACTGACGCAGCAAATTCAAATTTTGACAGGAGTCAACTGACAGATGCCTGTTGACAGGAGTAGTGTTGCTTTTTCAGTAAAGAGGTCAGAAATTCAAAAAGTCACGGACTTATTGACCCGCCCTCGTATCAATTTACTCTGTGCTTGCTTGGTTTAGACCACAGATTAACCGCTCGTATGCCCCTGTCATGGCGCCCGCGGCGTCCAGAGTGCCCGCGACTCGCGAGCGAGACCGTCTAGATTGCCCCGGCACAAATACCGACCACCCGTAAAGTGCCCCACTGTTTTTTGCGTTATCGACGCGCGCGCCGTGCTCCACTTAATCGGTTCTTGTGACTAAAGTTTGTATTGAAAGGGTGTCAAGTGTTATATTTATTTAGTTGCCTATGAAATTAGCTAAACAATGTTATCTTTCTATTTACAGATTACGGCTCTGGTGTTGAGTTACACTGTGTTGAAATTGAGATAACGTCTTTTTAAGCTCGTGTTGCACTTCGAAGCTCATAGTTCAAAAATGAAAGCGATGACCTATGGTTTTTAATGTTTAATTATGTTGTTTAGATAGTAGTTAATATGTTATGAAATAAAACCATATACTCTCCCATACATATTTATTTATTTACAGGCCTCTAAATCCTTACCATTATCGGCCGCCACGCGGCATAATTTATGTAAGACTTAACAAGGCATATCGTACACAAATATCATTGTTAGGAATATAAATAAGGTATAACTATATAAGTAGTCTTATATTCTTTTATTACAATCAAAAACAATAGGGATAACATACACCACTTTTGAATAATATGAACATTTCTGAAACAGTTCCCATGCTCTCAGTAACATAACTTAGTTTTCCAGATGTTTTTTGTTCTACATACTAAACAAAACAAAAATAACATTAACATTGCCTTATAATACATTTAAAACTTTAAATTTCACCAACACACAAAATAATATCACAAAGAAATTCCAACACAGTCACTGCACGGAACGATTCGAAGACTGATGAAATGACAGAAGTTTTATGACGTATAATTCTTTTTTTTACTAGTGTTTGCATGCTCGACTGAGATTAATACCATAGATAATATATCAGACTATAGAAAAAATATTACTAAAGAGCATTATGTCAATACAATTACTGTCAAATACTAATTAATCTGTGGCAGGAGCCATGTAGACTACCGGTCTACACGGGCACTTTACGGTTTTATTTTTGTAGACTACTAGTCTACACGGGCACTTTCCGTTTTTATTTTTGTAGACTGCTAGTCTACACGGGCACTTTAGGATTTCGTTTTTGTAGACCACTAGTCTACATGGGCATACAAGCGGTTAAAAGAAATGTTTGTATGTATTGTATGTAGTTATCTGTGCATTACACTGAAATCTTGAATCAATTGAATTGAATAGTGCATTCATTCAACTGTTTTTGTTGACTAGGTTTACGCGTACAGATATTTAAATGAAAGCAACATGGAAATTGGAGAAATAATTATTTGCGCAACATGTATGAGTGGTGATCGACGCCTTGTACCTTTACATACAATGAGAAATATTTTAAAAGAAATTAATTTTACAAGCGTGAGTATATTATTATGTACTAATATAATTTGAAATAAATAAACAGTAGTAAAATGTTATAAATGTTACGTATTTCCAGCTAGATATGTGCAATAACACCAGCATTTGTTGGGAGTGTAAGGGCCACATATTAAAGTTTTACAGATTTAAAATTAAAGCTTTACATGCACAAACTGCAATGTCTCAGAATTGGAAGGTATGTATTTTTTTTTATTTCTTTTACGTTAACATTCTACCGTGACTGAACTTTATTTAACTGACTGAACTAGTATTTAATAAAACTTTATCAAATCTCACAACTTACAGTTCCAGATACAAACAAATTATTTAGATTTATTATCCCTACTAATATTATAAATGTAAATGCAAGTAACTCTGTCTGTTTGTCTGCTGTGGCTAAACTGGTGAACCAATTTGAAGGAAAATTTTACATATAGATACTATGATTCTTGAGAATGGACATAGGCTACTTTTTACCGCTATACCGGACACACCGCAGGCATTACCACTGCCAAAAGCTAGTATTTTTAGAAATTAGTTTTTGTTTTTGAACAACACCCACATTAGAAATATATCCTGTTGCACATAGAACACCCAGACTCAGAAGAACAATTTATTACACATATCATCATCATCATCAATAGCCTTTACTAGTCCACTGCTGGACAATGCTGCTTGCTCCCTTATTAGGCTCTTACGACACACATGGGATGAACAGGGGTGGTGACACTCCGTATTCATAATCTGTCACCACATGGACACATCATATGCAACTTCTATAAGGCTCACTGGTTTTTGTTTATCTATTCTAATACTATTCCAGCTTAAAGAGTTAAAATCCTTAAGCAGTTTGGTGATACGTGAAATCAGTAATAATTACCAACATTGTTACAATATAGATCCTTTAGTCAACTGTGATAATGAACCAAAACTAGAAAATAATATTATTAAAGAAGAAGAAGATGATACAAGGGAGTCATCAGAAGTGAATGGAAAAATAATAGAAACAGACGAGAGTATTTCACATATCTACGTAGACAATATTAGTGATAAGGAAAAATTTAATAATGAAAATGAAAACATTCTAGAAAATGATGAAAAAATTTATGAAACAATAGAAGAAAATCATAATTTCAATGATGAAAACAAATTAGAAATTAATGAAACAGATGCAGAAATAAATACAACAGAAAATAATGATGCAGTTAGTGCTGTAAAGAAAGGAACTATTGCTACAAGACCTAAAATGGATGCAGAACTTCAGGAAAAGTTCATAAGAGTAGAGTTTAGTGAAGAAGAGATTATACAACACAGAGAAAATAAGAGAAACCATTATAATTTTAAGAAGGTACCATTTAAATGTAACTCTTGTGTGCTTGGGTTTACTAGAAAAGAGACTTTTGATAAGCATATGGCGAAGAAACATGACGAGGTATTGTTTTATTTTATTGTTACAAACTTAAACATGACTTGTAACTTGGTAAATATTTGGAAAATAACATTTTATCAAAACAGTGGCTCACGCTGATGTTGTTTCTGTAAATTCTTATTTATTACTCTAATTTCTGTATACCTATTACCAGTTCAAAATGAATCCAGTCCATTCAAGGTTGCCTGGAAGAAATTGCTCTAAGCGATAAGGCCGCCCTTTGTACATTACATTTGTTGGTTGTTTAATTACTTTATAATGTCAAAACCCTGGTGTACAAATAAAGTATTCCCCTATGTCCCCTTTGTGCTCCCGAAAGGGCTCGCGCCCTACGCCTAAGCCTAACTTGCTTGCAGAAGGAGACGGCGGAGTTCCACGAACTCTCGCTCCGTACCATGGCGGCAATGATGTTACCGAGCGAGAGAATTCCCACTCCGATGGCCGCCATGAGGCAACGCCTCTGCTCCAATATTATAGATAAATTACAGCCAGACGCAGAACAAATGATCATGCTCATCACACAATATTTGTCCTGGGTGGGAATCGAACCCACGACCTCCGGCTTAGCAGTCAGGGTACTAACCACTAGACCAACAGGCCCGTCAAAATTTCCCTTGAAAGTGTCGAAACATTCGTTTTTTTTGCGGCATAAACGGCCGTTTCATTTTTTACGTTAACTTAGGAGTTCGATTATTTTACAGCTTCAAGGGACTGTAGACCTGAATATATAAGGGTTCCGTTATTTTCATTTTGAGTTGGCGGAACCCTAAAAAGGTAGATTATAAAATGTTTTTTCCAGACTAGTTACAGTCAGATAAAAACATAGTTAAAAAAAGTACATACTATAAAGGTATCCCAGAAATCAAGTCCAAGCCGGTAAAGGTCGATAGGCCAAGTCGTGACTGTGTGTTGTGACTACAAAAATTAAGTTTGTCTGTATGTAAATTAGCCCATCGTACATGTTGTTTCAGAGCATAGGTCCCCATAAATGCGATATTTGTGAAGTACGTTTCGCGTCAAAGATGTCAGTGGCGAACCACAGGCTGCGCCACTACTCCTGCTACAGATGTAGGCTGTGCAAGTATGACACCACAGAGCTTTGGTCTGCGCTCAACCATTGTAAGATGAAACATAAACGGGACCGTCTTGACAGCATACATTGTACACAGTGTGATACAGTTGTTAAGTAAGTACTTTAATAAAAAGAGTGTGTCGTATGGCGGAACACCCGATAGGAATGATCTATTTGACAAATATTTCATTTGTAATTCTGGCCAAGGGAATATAAATATAAAAAATCCTTCTTAAAAAAAGTTGAACCGACTTCAAACAATACTAACAAAGAACACTAAAAACCTAGCAGCAATTGCGGTCGATTTGCTGTCATTTTTTTAAAGAACTAGCTGGTACCCGCGACATCGTTCGCGGAAAATTTGAGAAGCGCTGCCTTAGTGCATGAGATCTCGGGTTCGATTCCCGGACCGGGTAAAATGTTTATAGTTACTCCTTATATAGACAGCTACCTGGTACTAAAATATTATCAAAATCAGTCCAGCCGTTTTAAAGATTACCCGGAACAAACAGACAGACACATAAACACAAAACTGGTTTAGAGGCATGGTATCGTGCAAATAACCGTGTAAGCATGAAGAAAACCTATTATTTTGACATTACCAACAGACACTTCAATTTTATTTATTTGTATAGAAGATTCCGCTGTCTGTCTCCAAAACTCATCCCGTGGGTGTCGTAAGAACCGACTAAGGGAGCAAACTATGCAGGACAGCAATACTGCAAAGAGAAGGAAAACTTGACACAAACCCTGTACCAACCCGTCTGAAACAAAACCTCCTTTCTAAGGAGAGGCCTATGTCCGGCAGTAAACTATTATAGGGGAGGAAATTAGAGTGTCTGTTTGTAATATTAAAATAACCGCTTTTTACTAAATGCATATGTACGTTTACATTTTTTTCAATTTTTGTCTGTCTGTCTGTCTGTTTGTTCCGGGTAATCTCTGGAACGGCTGGACCGATTTTGACGGGAGTTTCACTGGCAGATAGCTGATGACATAAAGAGTAACTTAGGCTAGTTTTTTTAGACTAGCTTCGCCCCGCGGCGTTGCCCGCGGTTATAACAACAAACGCGGGTAACACCGCAGGTGAGACCTGCTATTGCTAGTTTAGAATAAACCCCTTTCGAACAAAAAAAGAATTTTGAAAATCCGTCAATATATTACGGATTTTCAATGCCCGAGCATGCATAAAATATATATACACGGTGAATTTTTAGGCGTTTTGGAAACGAAACATTTTAATTTGGAATCATCTATAGTACCAATAAAAATGATTAAATCAATTGTAATGTTGTCTAAAAAAAAGTTTCAGTTTTAATATTCATTTTTACTCGATCGACTTGGAAAGTAGTAATGGACTGATCATTCATTCATTATCTTATATGAATGAAACACGTCCATGGGCGTTTCGGCGGCCGCTGCGCACCGCTGACGCTAACAGCAGCTGATAAAAGTATACCTATAGGCGCGAGCTAGCGAGTACTTACGTAGATAGACTCCAATTTGTCCTTCATACTTTACACGGGCTTAGGATCGTCGGAAATACCTATTTTATTTAAACTTCTTTTCGATTATTAACCACGATTGTTCTTTTCACAACAAATCAATTTATCAACGGACTGTAGGTATAAATATTTCAAGCGTATTAAAAAAATCGGAGTTATTATAATATATTAATTAACTTACATACCTATTTACACTATTTACACATCTCTGTATCGAAGCAACTGCTCAAAATGGAGTCCGCTGCATTCAATACACAAACGTCCACGTTTAATGCAATTGTTTTTTAATTTTCTTAATGTGTCTCTATCACTTTTCACTTTATCAAAAGCGTCCACTATCGCAATGCGTAAATTATCACGGCTTTCATATTCCCGTGTATAAACAAGTATTTTTATTTCCGACCATAAGAAAAAATCCAGGGGCGTTAAGTCCGGGCTTCTAGGTGGCCAAGGCACTGGCCCTCCTCGACCTATCCACCGATCACTAAACTCATTGTCCAGGTATGCACGCACTACACTCCGGCGAATAATAATTTAAACGTCCTTGACCTTGCGCGTGAGTATAGTATTTCTATTCGTAGTATTTACCTACTTGCGATTGAAAAGCCCTACTACTGGTTCTCACCTTTTCTCTGTAATCGATATGAATATCGACTTTGATGATAAAAAATATATATATTTTATTAAATTAACGTTATATATAGCTTCTGTTACTGATAAATAACTCAAAATTTTCTTTTCCAAAACGCTTTCAAAATCACCGTGTATAAGCATCCGAATTGATAACCTCCTCCTTTTGACGTGACAACGTCTTATAAATTGGTTTGCCGGGTGACACTTCAAGAAACTGCGTTACGCTCCGCTCACGTTATGCGCTCACAATGAGAGCGAGTGAGAGGCACGCGTCGTTAATATGAAATTCAGTGCGAGATTCTTTGTATAAATTAATGTTTTAAATATAATTCTTTGTATAAATAAATGTTTTAAATTGTTACTATTATTTCATCCTTCTTCCTACTATACGAATGAATATTCACATTAAAATTATTTTACCACTCAAAGTCGTTGTCACGTAAAACTTTCGCCCGTATACCGACTTTACAGGCAACCAATTTTTTTTAAGTCGGTTAAAGCGACAAATGAAAAACAGATTTAAATTGTTCTCTAATGTGTTCGATAGTGTTGCCCGTGTAGTGACAGATTAAGAATACGGAATGTCACTACCCCAATTCATCCCGTGGGTGTCGTATGAGCCGACTAAGGGCGCAAAACAACGCAGGACACCAGCACTGCGAAAAGAAGGAAAACTTGACACAAACCCTATACCAACCCGTCTGGCCAGCGTGGTATAGTAGGCCAAAACCTCCTTTCTAAGGAGAGGCCTATGTCCAGTAGTGGACTATTAAAGGCTGTTGATGTGATGTTGATGTGTGTTCGATAGGCTTCTTCTTTAGGAAAGTCATATCGTGTGTACTATCTCGCGTCGATCTATGTTCCAGGACAGCTGAGGAGTTGGAGGAGCACATACAGTTGGAGCACAGTCTCCATTGTAACGAGTGTGGCGTCAGGTTCAAGGGGAAGAATACTTTGAGGAATCATATGAAAAGGGGGTAAATTTCCCAAAATCCTATCTTAGTAGGTACTTACTATATACGAGGGCTGCAATTTATGTGTCCGGAATAACAAAGTGAAACAAACATATAGCATTTATGCTAGTTGTGAAGCACTTTTGCATACGTTGGAACCAATTTTCGTAGCACTTTTGCCATTCTAATTGTGGTATCTCCAAAACGTGCATTTTGAACGCATCAACAGTCGCTTCACGGCTCGAAAAACGTTGACCACTAAATTACGTGGTCAGCGTAGGACGTTTCTTTTTGCCAAATTTCGTGATTCTAGGTCAACCGGAAGTACCCTATAGGTTTTGGGTCGGTACAGTACAAATAAAAGAATGAAAAAAAGTTGAAGAAATAAAAATTACAAATTTTCGCGAAAACCTACGTAAAATCTTTATAGGTAAGGAACCCTCGGCGCACGAGTTCGACTCGTACCTGATCGGTTTTTTAATATTGTTCTGTGACTGGCCAGTTCCGGATACATAAATAGCAGCCCTCGTAGAATGCATCAGCTGCCCAAATACCAGGGGTTTAGGCTCTGTGTTGATGCAACAGTCAGTCCGTCGGCAAATCATTTTACTGGCTTGAGTGACATCAAAAAAACGATTTCTGCTTATCAGTCACGATTTGCCTCGGTGGTGTAGTGATAGTGTACTATGCTGAGGTCTTGGGTTCGGATCAAATGTTTGTACGATCTATTTGATTCGGAGTAATCTAGTCTAATCTATGTCTTATTTGATCGTATTTGTTTTTTTGACCCGTCTGCTCGTCTGCTGCTGCACCTCTAACATAAAAAAAAAATAGTACTGGCTCTGCTTAGTTTGAAACTACTTGACCCGCGGTGTTACCCGCGTTTGTTGTTATAACCGCGGGCAACGCCGCGGGGCGAAGCTAGTCTTAAAAAAGTAGCCTAAGTTACTCCTTTTGTCATCAGCTATCTGCCAGTGAAAGGCCCGTCGAAATCGGTCCAGCCGTTCCAGAGATTACCCGGAACAAACAGACAGACAGACAGACAAAAATTGTAAAAAATGTTATTTTGGCATATGTACCGTGTAAACATACATATGCATTTAGTAAAAAGCGGTTATTTTAATATTACAAACAGTCACTCCAATTTTATTTATTTGTATAGATATAGATTATTATAGATAATTGAAGACCAACAAATATGCTGATCCGTTTTGGTAGTGATAATATTTTCCATTTATTAAATCTAAATAAGCTTTAATCCGAATATTGCAACCCTTGTGTAATAAATTCTCTAATTTATGGCACACAGAAAGACAAACAGACACTCCAATTTTATTTATTTGTATAGCTTATTTAGTTATTTATCTTTACCCAACTGGCTAGTCACCTAGGCAATTAAATATTCTGCTATCTCTTTCTGACTTGCAGTCTCCACTCTAGCGTCGTCACCGACAAGAGAAACTATATATGCGACGTTTGTACGAGGACATTCGTGACCAAGAGTCGGCTGGAGAGTCACATGGCGGGCCACAACACCTCCCTGGCTAAGAAACTGTCTTACTGTCACGCGTGCAAAGTGCAGTACAAGAATATTTATGTGTATAGGAACCACCTCAAAAATAGCACCAACCATTCTGAAAGAGCGTATGTATTTTAATATGATATTATTTGTTTTTTTTTTTTAACAATTCCCGCATTAGGAATATGTTCTGTGTCGCCGGGGTACTTTACAAACATACATAAAACGGACACAATACATCCAGACTTAGAACAATAATTTGTGGATCATACAAAGTGTTGTCCCATGTGGGGATCGAATCCACAACACTCAGTGCAGTAGGAGGCGGCGAAATGACCGCTTAAACTACTGCGCCATCCGAGCAGTCAATAATAATAATAATAACTACTATTAGTGTCTACTATTTTTTGTATTTTTAAATGTATTTTTTATTTCTTTTGTAATATATTTAAAAATGTAATTAATATGTAAATATAATTTAATAAAGAGAATATTAATAATAATTTCACACATCTCCCGCCCGAGTCAGCGGGAGAGGAGATTTGGGCTCCGGTAACCTCACTCACTCAGTGAAAGGCAACGAAAGAATTGCTTAAAACCGATTATCTGTGAAGCTGTGGTATCACTATTTAATGGTGTAATAGCGTTAAACGATGTAAATCGTTGACCGCGCGCAATGTGATATAGCGTGGCTTGTATCGATTCGTAGATCGTACACTTCTGGCATTAAATCTTTTGTACTTACCCATAGGCCAATGGACGTATCATCACCTCATCACCATACCATTATCATCATCTATATATAGATATGGGATTGTTTTAGCTTCTCGTGTCCAGAGTGCAACAAAAAGTTCGCATCCAAAGTGTACTGGACGAGGCATTACAACTTCTACCATTTGCACAAGTCACAATATAACTGCGAGATATGTAATAAGGTCGGTATGTCCATACATCAACTGCCTTTAATAGTCCACTGCTGGACATTGGCCTACTTTTTAGAAAGGAGGTTTTGGCCTACTATACCACGCAAGGCAGACGGGTCATATAAGGTTCAAGTTTGTTAAACCTAACCTTTTGTATTAATTCATTTAGTACTTTCTATCAACAGCTTTTCGACATACACGAGGTTAAAAACTGCGTGAGGGGTCTATGGACCCCTGGTCGGAACAAAGTTTCTTTCGCTTTTTGGTAGACGTTCGCTATACAATCATTGTAATTGGAACGAAGTTCCTTATCGCGCGTTGTGAAAGGGGGCTAGACGGAAAAAATCTCACGAAAAGTTGTAACGACACTTTTTATTTTGAATTGTCACTTGTCAGTCATTCAGCGCCATCTATCGAATAGATAGGAAATCATTACTTTTCATCTCAGTAAAATTAAAATTTATGTTCTTAGGTTGAGCAAAAAATATTGTATTCGATATCATTCAAGGAGATTTTATCAATGTATAAATTGTTTTAATTAGAAACCAACTGCAAAATCAGTGTCGAAAAAAATTCGTGTCGAATCAGTTTTACTCGATCGTCACAACTTCGTTCCTATCGGGTGTCCCACGACACCACACGGCTTTTTTTATATTATAAAATATCTAGTTAATAGAGTTAAATTGAACGAAGAGAGGAGAGCCGTCGAGTGTTTCGGCGCGCGGGAAATCTGTGTGCGGCGATGTATATAGTTCATATACGACTGTAATTATAGCAAGAAGTGCCGGCAAACAGTCTTGTAACACATCTTTTTTCACTCCAGCTCTGAGCGGATGGAACCGAGACCGAAAAATGTGTGACAAGACTTTTTGCCGACACTTCTGTTGGCGCGTCGACGCTCACATCTTTTTCATATTTCATATATATATAGCAAACGTCTACCAAAACGCGAAAGGAACTCCGACCGGGAGTCCATAGACCTCCCACTTCGTTTTCATGGTACAAGGGGGCATTCGAGCAAACGGGTCTCCCACGACTTGTTTCTACAACAATTATTTATTAATAATAATATCTCACAAAACTTGGCAGAGCCTGTGCTATGGTAACCAGACTGCTGATAAACATACTTACATATTTTTAAAAACGTACATATATACCCAGACACAGAACAAATGACTGTACTTATCAAACAATTATTTGTCCTTAGTGGGAATCGAACCTACTACCTCCGCCTTAGCAGTCAGGGTCACTGACCACTAGACCAATAGGCCCGTCGATATAAAACTAATAAAATCATCTTAAATAAACAAGTGGTGTGTTTCAGCTGTTCATATCGGACTGGCGGCTGAAGAACCATCGCCAGAAACACCACGGCCTGTCCCGGCCGAGGAACCACCCTTGCACCACTTGTGGCAAGAAGTTCTTTGTGAGTTATTCTGCAATGTTTTTGATCACACCTTGTCAAATCTGAAATCTACGGTGTAGGAATGCCAATAACAAGGTTAGATGATCTTATAAAGATCACAGGTCCTCGGTGGATGCAAGCAACTTCTTCGGAAGTCAATGAGGCAGGCCTGTCCTTAAAGTGGACGTCTTATTGACAATTTGGACTATACCAAATTTCATCTAAATCGATCCGACGGTTTAAGCATGGAGAGTTAACAGACAGACGGACACACTTGCCTTTAAATTGAGACAAGTATGGATTTCTACAAAATAATTTCGATGTTTTACATGTGCCAGACGTACCGCGATGGCTCAATTTTTTGAAGTCGGTTATAAAGAACAGAGAAACGATGAGCTTAATATATGCTTTCTAATTCATTCATTCATTTATTCATTCGTTCATTTCTAATGTTATTTGCCAGCTGGTTAACTCCTTCGTCTATATATTGCAAAACTATTTGTCATATTTTGATTTTACTTTTTTTCTATTCACTCTTGCAAATTTTATAATATCTATACAAATAAATAAAATTGAAGTGTATGTGTGTAATGTCAAAATAATAGGTTTTTTTCATGCTCGTGCGGTTATTTGCGCGATACCTATGCCTAAAACCAGTTAAAATATTTTTTGTCTGTCTGTCTGTTTGTCCCGGGCAATCTTCACATCGGATTGACCGATTTCGATAACATTTTACTAACAGCTAATTGTCTATATAAGAAGTAACTTAGGCTATTGCTCTTAGAAAAACTATAAAATTTTGCCCGGTCCGGGAATCGACCTGATAAGTCAGCGCTTTTCAAATTCCACATGAACTAAGTCGCGGGTACCAGCTAGTAGTAATAATATAAGTAATCAAGTTTTATATTAGCTTTAGTAATAAGCTTTATATAAGAATCTAATGACAATAAGATGTAAATCATATACAAAATGTAACAAAGACCTTATTCTGCAAATAAATTTTGTTATAATTATTTGTTATTTCAGTCTATCACAACACTACGGAACCACAAGCTAATTCACTCGGAGCAGAGGAGCTACATGTGCGAGGACTGCGGCGACACTTTCAAACAGCGGCCGGCGCTGTACACGCACGCCAAACTTGTGCACGGCGACGGGCGACGGAAATAGTTGCGCCACTGTTGGGCAACTGATAATAAAACTATATATGTATTGTGGTGTACTTACTTCCTTCATCGCTGATCTTTTCATTAAGTAATATTGTTGTGGATGAATCATTAAAAGTTGAGCAACTGTTGGGCAACAGTCTGTCGACTTGTGGTTGAAGGTCTGGGTACTTGAAGTAACTCGTTTGAAGTCAATGGCTTATAGTCTAAAGAGCTGTTCTTCTGCATACATGGGCCGGCTCGACCAGAGCGATACAACGGCCTCACAGAAAAACTGGTGTTAAGCATTTTTTTTATTTGCATTTAACCTAATGAGTGAATTTACCGAAGCTCAAAATCCTACACCCCCCCAAGTTGGGTAGTAGTCTTAGTTTCTTGAGATGTCCATGGGCGGCGGTAGTCACTTTCCATCAGGTGACGTGTCTTGTTATTTGCCCCTCTTCCATAAAAGAACAATGTGTGTGTCAGCTCCGACGCACCACTCGAGTTTACTCCTTAGAAACGCATACCTATGGACTAAATCTCTGCACACAAATGATCAGCGCCATTTATGTAAATGGTAGTAAAATAATTAGAAGTCATGTATTTATTTTGGGGTTTATAACCTTTTTAAAATAATTTAAATCTTGTAGAGGACTTCTCACTAAAGTGAAACAAATTGCAATCATAGAACTAATAACAAACTCACAAAACATATTATTAAATGAATCGCCATCTATAAATTACATTTAGAACTAAATAAAAAGTCGTGTGGCACTCGGGGACTGCCGCGGTTAAGCTATTGCATAGCATTTTTTATCAACTTATGCAATTATAATTTTTATTAATTTTTTATTTATGCAGTAATTTTTTTTCTTTGATATTAATTTAAGTTTTTTCTATTCCACGCGAACGAATTCGCGGGTACCAGCTAGTATTAAATAATTATCTCAGGAAAAGCCTATAGAATTTTGCCCGGCTCAGGAATCGAACCCACTAAGGCAGCGTTTCAAATTCCACGCAAACAAAGTCGCGGGTATCAGCTACAAATCTGTAGGGACCAGATTGTTCGTCTCCTTTTCCCGGTTCAGACAAACCCAAACATGGGGGTCCAAGTGCTCCAGGAACAGAGAAAATCAAAGGGGGGATAAATGAAAAAAGTTGAGGGGAGAGGGGGGAGGTATTTTGTGGGGACCTCAATGTAATCATAAAAAAAAAGTCATCCCTCGAAAATACCCCCCCTTTCGGCCCTCTTTAGAAGAACAGACTGAAGTGTTGTTACATGTTACGATGCTTTTCAAAAAAAATATCTGTAGGGGCCAGATTGTTCCTCTCCTTTTCCCGGTTCAGACGAACCCAAACATAAGGGGTCCAAGTGCTCCAGGAACCGAGAAAATCAAATGGGAGATAAATTAAAAAAGTTGAGGGGAGAGGGGGGAGGTCTTTGTAATGTCAAAATGATAGTTTTTTTTCATGCTCACACCGTTATTTGCACGATACCTATACCTAAAAACTAGTTTAAATATTTTTAGTCTGTCTGTCTGTCTGTTTGTTCCGGGTAATCTACAAAACGGCTTGACCGATTTTGATAATATTTTACTACCAGGTATCTGTCTCGAAAAGAAAAGAAAAAAACTAGAGAACAAATTGTATTTCTTTTTAGTTTGTAGCTGCGACAAATACAGTTGAAAATCGATCTCTGTAGGCTTAGCCACCCACCTATTACGAAATAAAAGTAAGTAACACTTAAGTTATGGTAAGCACAGATTAAGAGATAGGTACATATGGTAAGTAAACAATTTTGTAATCTAATTTATAAGGAGTTAGCGAAAAAAGTGGGTAGCTTTAAAGGTCGCGACTATATTTTTCATTAACGATAACACTTTAACAAACTTATTTAACTTCAAATCCAACAGTATTTGAAAACAAGTGATTATTTTGAACTATATTATACCTATCTATTTTGCATTCCTTTAACTTGAGATCAAAACAAATTTGTGTCGATTTCCATGTACCTCCTAAATAGGAAACCACACTACGTTTCAACATTCACTAGTAATGTGCAAAATCGACTATTTTTGACTATTTCTATACTTGTATACTCCTTAAAAAAGTAATTGGATGAGACTACTGTATTTTTTTTAAATAGTTTATCCTTGGAAACTTTCCTGGGAAGTGTCGAACTGTACCTGTACCCAGAAATGGGTTATTAACCGTAACGATGTCAAGTGAAGATACTTGCAATAATTATGAGTTTATTAGCAGTGTCGAAGCTAAGGTGCAGGCGAGCGAAAGGACGGACAAACGGACATGGGAAAACTAGATTAAGGTTTGTAGAACCCTAAAACCGACTTAGTGTGAGTCTAGCCCCATCAAACGGGAACTTACCCAGTGAACACAATTATGTCCAACTGATGTCAGAATGATCTCATGCCACGTCATGATTTACGTAAGACATAAGTCACATATTAGTAATTTATGACGTGTAATTCTTAGGTAAGACAGATGACATAAATATGACCTTTGATAAACATCGTAATGACTTAACTGACGTCAGAATGACATAACCTGATGTTATAGAGAAGTAAAGCTGCTACCGACCGCTTTAAGAAATATGACGTCCAGCTGACATACGTATCATTTATTTGATGTTGAGATGACATAAATTTGAGGTAATATAGTGATGAAAAGTTGTGTCCTGGGTGCCGATGGTGCTGGATCCTCTACAGAAGCGGGGGAGAATGTCGGGGTCAGGGGATATGCCGGAATGTCTTTCGGTGATGCTGCAGCGATAACCGCCTGGGCCATCTCAAGAACCTCGGTCGGAGTCCTGACAGATACTTCGCACACCGCGCGCACCTCCCTCGGTAGAATTCTCCTCAGGGCTCTCCTCTCCTCATCCACCACCTAGGCTTGAAGGAGTACATCAGGCGGGGTGGGGCGGGGGAGAGGGGTGGGGGCTCTCTGTATCTCTCACTGCCGAACAAAAGCCAAAATAGCTGCGGGCACTTACGACCAATGCCTCAAGCAAGAACGATAGGGACCGAGTCTCGAAAAATTTACAATACAATTTTTACTAAAAAAATAATGAAAAATTCGGCACACACTTCGAAACACGTCTGTCTTCGGTGAGAGCGAACGACAAAGGAGATAGGGACAAACCACCTTCTCATGGCCCCACCGACTTTATGTCATATGGGCCCATTCTAGAGACGGCTTGAGATGATCTGGCACGTAGGCGTCACTACACCCGCAGGCGCTTCTTGATCT
This sequence comes from Arctia plantaginis, assembly GCA_902825455.1. Classification (NCBI taxonomy): domain Eukaryota; kingdom Metazoa; phylum Arthropoda; class Insecta; order Lepidoptera; family Erebidae; genus Arctia; species Arctia plantaginis. The sequence goes on from CADEBD010000620.1 coordinate 4,319,637, forward strand.
ATATAAGTTGTTTCTGATCCTGTTCCTATGTATGCACTCTCCCCATTCTAGAGCTGCATTGCAGTATTTTTCAGGGAATCCGTGCTCGCACGCACTCACAAAAATTATATTAAAATACTGAGCGTACCCCCAACACGTCTGTCTCCGATGAAAGCGAACGATGAAGTAGTAGTAGATAGAGACAACCCTCCACCTTCCCATGGCCCTACCAACACTCTTGGTTATAACTGGCCGAGTATATGGATGTCAAGAAGAATGGCTTGAACGTTCCGAGAGATGCTGTTCCTTACTGAGGTTGACCGGCAACTTCGTCTGCATCTCTCAAAAGAAAAAAAACGTTTTTACAACATTTATTTGATACTTGGTTTCTATTAGTCGAAGCGTGATAAATGGGTTATCAACATAAAAAAATCGATTCGCACAAGTCAAGAGTTCCCGAGATTAAATCAAAATAAATCCCCGTTAAATCAAACAAAGAAACGACTCACTCTTCAGCTTTATAATATTTAATTGCCTTCGGAATTAAATCGGTTCAATGGTTATTGATCCCCCATACAAACTTCCACCCCCTTTTCACAACCCTCAAGAGTGATTTCTTGGATGAAAACAATGCATCCTATCTCTTTCCAAGGGACTTAAATTATCTCTATACTAAATTTAATCTGAATCGGTTCAGCGGTTTAAGCGTTGTTCAGGCTCTCGGTAGGTAACGAATAAATAAATAGGCAAAAATTAAAAGGACGTATTAACTGTATTGTTTTATATGTTACACGGACGGTGACAGTGTAAAAAATAAAGAAAAATTGTAGTAAAATTTAACTTCATCAAAGACAGGCTTAAAACTAAGAAGAGCGTGATTGCTATGAATCTTGTAGTAGGCGTTATTTTGCAACAAGCATGAAGAGGTAACAGACAGAAAGACACACAGACACACTTTCGCATTTATAATATTAGTATGGATATTGTAACAGACCTTGTATTTGTTGAGAAAATATTAAGAACAATAAATTATTGTTAATGACGTCAGAGTATTTTTTTGATAATGTTTGTGGCGTCGTGTTTTTGACAGGAATACCATGATAGTCCAGTCATTTAAGCTTAAATTAGGTAAGAATCTCGGAATTCGAGATACCCAGCTGTAAGTCTGTAAATACTTGTATATTGACACCCTAAACGTTGTCTCAAAACCTACATATGGTAGGGTGTAAGCAACTATTAAATTTCAAGATCAAAGGTCACAAAAATCGATTATTTGCGCTTTTTTTTGAAATATCTCATTTCCTATGGGTTTTTTGCTACTTGTATTTATTATCAATATTGTAGAATACAAAATTCTCTACAAATTTTGAGTAAAAAATTTTTTTATACAGTGAACCGTTTTCGAGATAGAGGGCGGAGAGCGCGCGGTCACAGCATCACTTCAGGTCAACCGGTGCCTTCGGTCGAAAACGCGCCATATATAGTTGATCAACTATCGATAAATCAATGATTATAAATATTTGTCAATTTTTATTAACTATAATATTATATTTTATCATTTTCTTCATGCATTAAATCTATATCTATTCAATAATACTAAAAAGTCTAGTCAAGTCAACAAAACTTAATAAACCTGTGCAGCTTTCAAATATTCCACCAACAAGTGCAGCTGCTCATCAACATTTCAACCGTGTATATTATCAAGTTCAAACTTGGTTAGGACATGATTTGGAACCCCAGGTATGGGGTTCGGCAATGCGAAACGATTTTCTGGAGCCTATCATGTCAATTTCACCACCTGCTCCAGAAGATTTGCTAAATATAATTTTCTGCAACTGCAAGAGTGGTTGTGGTTCGCGATGCGGATGCAGGAAAGCGGGCTTGCAATGCTCTTTAGCTTGTGGCCAATGTAATGGGCAAGCTTGTCTCAATGCTCTACCATATCAGAGCGATATTAACGAAGATATAATAATATATAATATTCTACCACATACACACAACGCCATCTAGTCCCAAACTAAGCAGAGCTTGTACTATGGGTACTAGACAACTGATATAAATACATATATACTTTTTTTTTTGTAAATACATACATATTATACATAGAAACACCCAGACCAAATCAAACATCAAATGTTCATGCACACAAATGTTTGACTTGAGCGGGAATCGAACCCGCGACCTTTGGAATAGCAGTCCGTTACACAAACCACTACGCCATCCAGTCGTCGAAGATGGAACCTTTGACCCCGAAATCATGGGAGAACTTGAGACAAATGTCGTTGAAGACGATAATGAAGACCAGTTTGAAATTTACCAGCAGCCAGAAGACGACGATGAAGAGGAAGAAGATGATTAAAATTTTAAATTGTAGTTTTTGTACCCTTTATTCCATTTTTTTACTTTCAATAAAAATAAATGTATTCAATGATATTTTTTAATAAAAAGATTAATTAATAATTTATTTGTTTTTTTTTCATCATGTAAGAAGTTATTAATATTAATTAGGTTAAAATTCAAATATAATTCCTATATTTTCATTAACAATTCTGCAATTACATGGGCAGGTAAGTGTTGTTAAATAAATTAATACTGAATAAAAAGTGGATAAGTTAGGAATAAAATGATAAAATATAATATAATAGTTAATAAAATTGACAAATATTTATAATCATTGATTTATCGATGGTTCATCAACTGTATATGGCGCGTTTTCGACCGGCGGCACCAGTTGACCTGAAGTGATGCTGTGACGGCGCGCTCTCCGCCCTCTATCTCGAAAACGGTTTACCGTATAATTTTTTTTTCTTTTTTTAAATTTGTAGAGAATTTTATATTCTACAATATTGATAATAAATACAAATAGCAAAAAACCCATAGGAAATGAGATATTTCCAAAAAAAGCGCAAGAAACCGATTTTTGTGACCTTTGACCTTGAAATTTAATAGTTGCTTACACCCTACCATATGTAGGTTTTGAGACAACTTTTAGGGTGTCAATATACAAGTATTTACAGACTTACAGCTAGGTATCTCGAATTCCGAGGTGAACTTACTATAATGACTGGACTATGAATAAATTAAGGCAAAACTAACACTGAAGTTTGCATTTACTAAATAAACTACGATTAAATACACGAAATAAAAAGATTACTGCAATAATAATATACGTGATAATAATTAGTAATGTCACAATTACTAATTATTATCACGTATATTATTATTTAACCATTTTATTTAAAAACGATATAACATTCAACCAGAAATGGTTGAATGCAAATAGCATTCAACCATTTCTGGTTTATTTTATAAAATGGCAACTTCTAACTTAAAATGGAAACGGTCATTGATTCAATTTTTGGTCCTTATAAGATTTAATTTCAAACCCTGAGTTTCAGGAGGAGGAGAAGAGATTCATGGTCACATTCAAATATTTTTTTTAACATTTGAAATAATAACGCGAACGTCTAAAAGTGAAACCATCAATGGGCGTTCTCCTTTCTGTAAGTAATATAAACTGGCGAGGTGGTTTATTTCTGTGCGACCTCCTAAACACGTTCTCATTTCATTTATTGATTGAAAATAGTAAATTTCAATATTTAAAAAAAAAATAGGCTTCAATGAATTATTAACCCTTTGAACTTTGATAATTTAATTTAACTACTTAACAATGAATAAATAATAGATTGAAAACTAAAAAACCAGAGACTTTGTAACCAAACAAAAAAGTACAAAATAACTTTCTATAAGTTCGAAAAGCCACCCCTTATGTAGGGTTCTGTAAGTAATTAAAGTAAAAATAAGGCAAGGGCGTTTTATTATTTGATATTATAAACATTTCACATTAACGGTTTCGGCGGCCTCTTACGTCGCATTAGTTAGTCGAACTACTCGTAAACTAATAGTCTACTCAGAACCCTATAGAATAAAAGACCTTTAGGTACAATGACACCCCACATTATGCATTCGATGAATATAAAAAAAATCTATCCACAATTTAAAGGTACAAGAAGTACCCTTTGTTTTTTTTTTCTGTGCGGAACCCCTCGGATAACACCCACCAGTGGGTGATTATGTCGGACTCGAACCGACCAAAAACCGCACGCCGTCTCCAGGTACCACTAGCCGGGGAACCAGGTATACCCTAGAAAGGAAATCCCTGGTACCCCGACGTACCTCGGGCCATCTGTTACTTAAAGATGCCCCCCCCCCCTGTGTTTGAACCCAGATAATCCCCTCTTGCCCGGAAGGGCGTGCGCGCTCTGTAGCGCGTAGCGCCATTACCCACCTCGGCCTGCTTCTGCTAGAAGATGGCCTCACCTGTCAACCTCAGGGCTGTGCTTATGGAGGACGGCGCCCGAGCCGTCTGCGGTACCTGGCCCGTCCGCGTTCTCCTTCGCAAGCATAACCTGCTCGCAGAAGGAGAACGCGGACGCGTATGTATGTATGTATGTAACGAATGATTATTGGCCACCTTAAAATACGTCGAATTAAATTGGAACTTCGACTATTACTCTGATCAGGATCTTCAGGATTAACGGCTTTTTTCAGACTTAAAAATACTTATATACTAAATAGGCTTTTGCTTCCGATTTTGATTTCTTACTTGTTACTTTTACTTTTACTCGTAATGAGAAAATAATCATCATTAATGCAAAAAAAGCAAAATAAATTAATTTATAGTTTAAAAAACTAGCCGAACTAAAAAGTAGAAAATAATCTATACTAATATTATAAAGCTGAAGAGTTTGTTTGTTTGTTTGTTTGTTTGAACGCGCTAATCTCAGGAACTACTGGTCCGATTTGAAAAATTCTTTCAGTGTTAGATAGCCCATTTATCGAGGAAGGCTATAGGCTATATATCATCACGCTAAGAGCAATAGGAGCGGAGCACCAGTGAAGAATGTTTCAAAAACGGAGAAAATTTATTACTATTGAGAGACGCAAGCGAAGTTGCGCAGGTCAGCTAGTTTTCTATATAAAGTTATTACTAATTACAAAAGCGTGTTTTGTAGTTTTTAAACTATAATTTTCATCTAGAGAATACCCGTATTTCAAAATCACAGATAAAATATTAAATTTCGTTCATATGAGTAGATGGACTGATTACCACATACCAACTGTACTAGTTTCATTAAAATCGAATAAGCTAACATATGTTAGTTTACTGGTTAGTCTGGTTTCTTCTGATTCGGTCCGGATCAAACATCTTGTAATGAAATTCCGTACATAGTTAAGTGAATCATGGTTATGTCTACAGAGGCGTGATCTAAGGGCCGTCACCTTCGACGGTAAACTATAAACGTGTTGAGTGAGGGTAGTTGTGTATCATTTATCTGAATTAACTACAGACAATGACATTAGCTGCGGAGCGCAAGATTCGACTTGTGTGAGAACTCATGTGCTTGAAGAAGTTAGGTACATCTTAAGTTTATATAAGAATCTTTTCTATTACCGTAATGTAAGTATTATATAGATTATAATTTAAATTAATTATGTAGTCAATTAACTATTAACTTATTGGTCGTGTTTTATCTCTTTTAATTCCATTAAAACTTCTTAAACATTTTTTTTACAAATCATCCCCGCTTATTGCAACATAAATGTTTGTCTTTTACTGCCGATGAAGATATAGTTTCATTTTGCTCATTAAGACAAGTTCATGATTACACAATACCTTGTAAATATATATTTTATTATTTTAGTTTATTGAAAAGTATAACTTATATGATTAAAGAATGATATTTTTAAATGTAATTTTTAAATCTATCTTTTAATTCTTCTGTGAGTGTGTATGTCACTGAACTTCTCTCAAACGACTGGACCGATTTTGATGAAATTTTTTGTGTGTGTTCAAGGGGATCTGGGAATGGTTCAGATTCACAATTTTGTCCGCTGGACAATGTTTTTTTTAATTAATTTTTAATTTATTAGTAGTTGTTGATTTTGGAATGTTTTACATTGGATCAGACAGACGGCGCTACCATCGCAGTGTCAAATTTGACAGGACAACGACTGTCGGGTCCGCTAGTATATATATAAGAGATTTCCACGTATATAGTCACTCATCACGATATATCTGGAACCATTAGAGATAAAGACTTGAAATTTGGTAGGAATATTCTTTTCACCGAGTAGAGGTTGGCTAAGAACGGATTTTAAGAAATTCAAAAAAGAAATTTTTAAATAATGTAAAAAGCAAAACAACGTTTGCAGGGTCAGCTAGTTTTTAAATATTATAATTTTTAGTTCAATGTTAGACATGTGTCGGCCACGCGTGAAGAAAAAAAATACTTTCACGTGGATATTTTTTGAAATGGCGCGGCAATGATTACCATCACGAGAGGAGGCTTACGAGTATAAACCGGCTAATGTAGGTGAGTGAGTAATAATTTACTATTATTTTACATGATTTAGGAACTTTGTGAACCACGTGTTTCACATTATTTTTAGAGTCCTTTGCTGCATCGTGCTACATATCAAATACTTTCGGTATATAATATATATATATATATATATTTAAAACCCGACCCGGTGTTATAACTTTCACCTGTGTCTGGCTGTCTGTCATCATAGCTCCCGAACGGATGGACCAATTTCGATTCGAGATGGTTCTTAGCAATAAATTTTGAAGGTCATCAGCTCACTTCCTAGGTGATGAAGGGATCTCTCTAAAATTCATAGGCCCGATTGATCTGAAATTCGGTATACTGCTACTTTGGTGGTATTTCCAAGACATGGTAACCTGGAACATGCAGCTGCATCAAGAAGTCTGAGGGACAGCCAACTCCTAAGAAAATTACAGCATATATACCATGTTTGGGCTTATTAGAATAGTGTCAATGATCAGTTGTTGATTTTTAACCCCCCGACGCAAAAACGACGGCTTCTTATAAGTTTGGCGTATCTCTCTCTCTCTTAGTGTGTGTGTGTGTGTGTGTGTGTGTGTGTGTCTGTCTGTGGCATCGTAGCTCGAACGGATGAACCGATTTTGATTTTGTTTTTGTTTGTTTGAAAGGTGAATTAGTTAGGAGTGTTCCTATCTATGTTTGATGAAAATCGGTCCAAGATAGCCGCAGCCACAAAATGGCGGATTACATATTTTTTCACAACTTCCACAAAATGGGTATCAAATGAAAGGGCTTGACTAGTAGAATGATAAATTTTCAAATCCAAGATGTGTGTCGGGGGTTTTTTAAACTTTTAAATATTTAAATATTATATAATAATTATTTAAAGTTTTTTAAGCTATTGCATAGCTTCTATCGAGGGCCTTGAGCGCGGTGACCGAATCCAGAAATTCCGTAACGAAAAAAAACCTCACGCTAAAAACAGGGCTTCGTCCATATTCGTAACTGAACTTACCTAACCAGTTACAAGAAAAGATTTTTTTTTCGTTGTTTGGTAACTAGTTGTGGGAAAAGAATAATTATTCCACTTTGGTAACTTGACATCCCTAACCAGTTACAAGAGAAGATTTTTCTTTCGCTGTTTGGTAACTAGTTATGAGAGAAGAATTATTATTCCACTTTTGTAACTATTTGTTAGTTATGAACGTGGAATGAGCCCATACTCTTTGTTTAGTCACTGGTCACTTGTAACGTAAAAAGATATTAATGACTGACAGTCATAATTGATTGTTGTTATATGTGATGTGTGTCAAACGGATAAAAAATAAATTGTGAATTTTATCAGTTATTACCTATTAAAACGTGAACAATGGATTTTTTACCTACTAAAAGAGGTGGCATGAAACTTCTATATGATGGACGCGAATACCATTTACGGAAAACGTATGTCAGTGGCAATAAATTTTGGCTATGCAACAGATCAAGTTGCAAAGGGAGTAAAACGAGCCGTGAACACACCGTTATTAAAGAAAATTCTCACAACCCCGACTGCCATCCAAATGTTACCAAATGCCAAATTTTAAAAACATTCGATGACTTAAAAAATCGAATTTGTAACAATTATGAACCAGTTCAAAAACAATATGAGCAAGTAGTGTGTACACTTAAGGATAGAGGTGCGCATTTGATTTCGGATCTACCCTCATTCAGCAGTGTTAAGAGCGGTTTGTATAACGCTAGAAACAAACACTTAAATGTGACCAAACTACAATGTCAACGGCCCGAAGATGTGGAAGTACCCAAAATGTTTGATAATTTTTTAATGGCTGACTACAAAGATGATATTAGAATTTTAGTTTTCTGCCATCCTGAGATTTCACTAAGTAACTTTGACTTATTTTTAATAGATGGTACGTTTAAGGTATGTCCACCTCCCATTCAAACAATTGTATACTATTCATGGCTACAATACTATAACAAAAAAAATAGTACCATTGTTCTTTGCTTTTCTTGAAGACAAGAAACAAAAAACATATGAAATTCTATATGATTTAATCAAAACTAAATTCCCTGACTGGAAGCGATCAAAAATGCTAGTCGATTTTGAAAAATCTGCTATAAACGCCATCCAGAAAGTATTTCCAGATACAGATATAAAAGGTTGTTTTTACCACTTGTGTCGCAGCCTTTTTTAAAAAGCGAAACAGCTAGGAATCAAGTCAAGAGTTCAAAGGCGGCATGTTGCACGTTGTGCAGGTTTAGCCCGATTACCTTTAAAATATATTAGTTGTGGTTATAGTTATATCAAGCAGAGGTCACCCAAAACTGATCCAATAACGAAATTTAATTTATACTTCGATCGTTATTGGCTGCAAGATTTAAATTTTATTAAAATATGGTGTTGTGAATAGGAACAGATTAGAAGTAATAACCATTTGGAAGGATGGCATTCAAGAATTAATCGTTTTATGGGGAATAAAAACCCATCCATCGCAAAAATTTTAGACATTCTAGTTAAGGAAACAAAAATTAAATCAAATAATTCGGCAACCAAACAACGGAAAAGCAACAATTATGATGAAATTGATGCTGAAATCAATGCAACTTTAGACCAGTTTAAAAATAAAGAAATTACAGTCGGACATTGTTTGGAGGTTATTGCTCCTTTTATGATTTAAATTCCATTTATCTATCTAACATTTGTTTCTTTTACTTTAATATTTTGTAATGTTGTTTATTAATCCAATAGGTACTAAAAGGTACTAATAAATGCTAATATCTAATAAATTGTGTAATACATATAAAACGTTTTAAAAATGTTTTCCATAAAGCAGTAGGAATATTACCTCAAAAACCCCCTTAGTAACTAAAACCAGATTAGTAACTAAACATACTTGACCATTTACAAGATAAAAAAGTAAAAAATCCCTTATACTGCAGGCTTTTTAAGCACTTCATTATATCGGTGTTCTTTTGGTTTTAATTAACTAAACTAACATCTCGGGTTACAAAAGTGGAATAATAATTCTTCTCTCAAAACTAGTTACCAAACAGCGAAAGAAAAATCTTCTCTTGTAACTGGTTAGGGAAGTCAAGTTACCAAAGTGGAATAATTATTCTTCTCCCACAACTAGTTACCAAACAACGAAAAATAATTCTTTTCTTGTAACTGGTTAGGTAAGTTCAAAAATCAAATGCTGAACGTCAAAGGAAATTTCGTCAACATAATGCAGAAAAATCTTACATGGATTTGTAATTTGATTTAATAATAATATTTTTTATTTATTTATTTAAAAACAAATTGTAACATATGCTTCAATATTTTTATTTAATAAAAGAAAAAAAATTGTTTTCTTATCGGTCACCCCGCTCAAAAAGTGTAACTTGAATTAGTATCAAAGAAAAAGAAATACTGCAAAAATAAAATAATTATAATTGCATAAGTTGATACAAAATGCTATGCAATAGCTTTACCGCGGCAGTCCCCGAGTGCCACACGTCTTTTTTTTTAATGATGCTAATAGAAATATATAAAATTCTTGATTGCCCCTGACTATATGATCGAAGTAGTGACAAAATCTATAAGCAATATCGCAATCCTTCTTTGCTATTTATCGATTAAGGTTTCTTTATGACCAATGTTTGAAAGAGATTTGAAAAATTAAATAATTTATTTTTTTATGATCAATTTTTTTTAAGCATTATGCCAATTTAAATGTCGAAACTGTGGAAAGTAAGTAATACATGAAAATGAAATATTACGAAGCTCGCTTCTCGCTGGCAGTTTTACTGGTACTTCACTGTACAAGTACCTATGTTTTGGGTAAAGGGGGGCAAACGAATAGACCTGGTAAGTGACTACCGCTACTACCGTGGACCCCTGCCACTTCCACCCTTTGACCCGTCTCTCCGCCTTTTTTTTCTGTGCTGTATGGGAGGAAAGTTTAGGGTCCCGTAACCTTATTCAGGAAAGTAGGTTTTGACCTACTATATCAAGATTATTCTGAAATATTTCGACTTTCTCACGATTATTCAATTAGTTCGATGTCTCAACTCGGAACGATCGTAACGTAGTGGTAATGAGATATTCTGTTGCAGTGATCCACACTCTCTGAAAGTGCACATGAGGGTCCATGATCCAAGGAGGCAGTTCACGTGCGAACATTGCGGCAACAAGTTCAAGACCAAGCAGAGATTGGCCGTGCACATGAGGTTGGTGGCTTATTGTATCATCATCATCAACATACTTAATAATCCACTACTATACATAGGTCTCTCTTTAGAAAGGAGGTTTTGTCCTACTACACCAGAGGGGTTGGTATAGGGTTTGTTTCAAGTTTTTCTGCAGTGCTGTGGTCCTGCGTAATTTGCTCCCTTAGTCGGCTCTTACGACGCCCACGGGATCAATAGCGGTGGTGACACTCCGTACTGTTAATCCGTCACTACACGTCTAACTGTTAAGTTCGGTTAAATCCGTTGCTAGGTTAAGTGTTAGACTAAGTTTGTTGAGACCATTGACTAATTGCGACGACGGTTTTTTATGGTCAATGTGGTAAACGGGTACGACCCCTCTCTCCTGAACTGAACCTCGTAACTGTTTATAAGCGTATGCGTTCGGAGAGGAATGAAACGTCTGACTGCTGAATAATAAGTGAAGTTTATTACTATTAATATTATTATGTATTACTAGCTGAACCGGCAAACGTTGTTTTGCCATATACATAATTTCTAGGAAACATTGAAAAAAAATTTAGGGGTGGGTCACCCTTGTCATTTAGGGGGTATGAAAAACAGATGTTGACCGATTCTCAGACCTACCCGATGTGCACACAAAATTTCATAAAAATCGGTCCAGCCGTTTCGGAGGAGTATGGTAACTAACATTGTGACACGAGAATTTTATAAATATAAGATTGTATGTCTTATATCATACACCACAAGTTACCCGAAAAGAAAATTAAATAATATTGGTGACAGTATTATTTAATTTAATAGTACATATTCAACATTTATAGTAATATCTTAGAACTAATTACATTTCCATTATATGTTTGTTAATATTTACTTACAATTGTCTTTTAATAAAAAGAAAGTTTTAGTGCTATAACACAGAATGCATAAAATAATATCTATTCATGTATAAATATGTATATGTATGTTTATAAATTTTGTTTATGCATGTGTGTATGTATGTACGTATGTGTATTTATCTATGTGTAGTGTGAACAGGTGTTAATTTGTGTATGAATGCTTTTGTTTATATTTTAAATATTCATTTGATATGCGTTACGTGTATGTAAACTACCCAACTTTTAAATAACTAATATCCGTATCAAGGTTGTCTGGAAGAGACCACCGTAAGCGATAAGACCGCCGATTGTTACGTCTATATATTTGTAATGTCTTATGTGTTAACTGTAAACAATAAAGATATAAATAAATAAATAAAATAAATTGTATAAAACCATAAGTATATAAAATTAGAGCTACGTACAATACAACTTTGTTCTACGAGTATTCTTATGTACTAAATCGATTTTACCCTTATTTAATATCTCATCATTTAGTGAAACATCTTTGATCACTAGATACGGCCCGTTATAAATACTTTGGAGTTTTATGTGTTAAAGGTTTACAGTTCTGGTCATACTTTTGTTTCCTAAGGCATTTACAATGTAATAAATTCTGTTGAGTTTCTTTGTGAGAGGTTTGTAACCTATATTGTAATTCTAGAGGGTAATCGTCATGATTATAAAGTGGGTCTATTTTATTTTGATTTAAGTTAGTTGGTATATTACATTTTTTACTGTACAACAATTCAAAGGGCGTATATTTCGTAGAACTATGCACTGATGTCTTATGAGAAAAACACCAACAGGGCAACCATGTACTCCATGACCCCGGATGATTATCGGTTTGAATCCTTAAGAAATTACTTAAGTGTTTATGGGCATTTTCCAAAGTATTTACCACCATCAGACATTAGGAATTGTCTGATGGTGGTATGCAGTAGATTGTAAGGTAGATAATTGGCGTAGTTTACATGTTTCTTTAAAAACTAAAGATAAGAACTCAGCACCCCTGTCAGTCGTGATTCTGTCAGGAATTCCATATCTATACAAATAAATAAAATTGGAGTGTCTGTTTGTAATATTAAAATAACCGCTTTTTACTAAATGCATATGTATGTTTACACGGTACATATGCCAAAATAACATTTTTTACAATTTTTTATCTGTCCGTCCGTCTGTCTGTTTGTTCCGGGTAATCTCTGGAACGACTGGGACCGATTTCGACGGGACTTTCAGTGGCAGATAGCTGATGACATAAGGAGTAACTTAGGCTCTTTTTTTAGACTAGCTTCGCCCTGCGGCGTTACCCGCGGTTATAACAACAAACGCGGGTAACACCGCGGGTCTCAGCTAGTTTTTTTATAAAATTTATCACATCTCTTTCAAGACCTGACCAAAAGTAATATTTTCTTATATTTCTATACATTCGCCTTGTACCAGCGCGGCCACTACTCTCTAAAAGATGAAAATCATTCCATATTACTTTTTGGTCGTCTTTATCAACTATTATTTTAATATAATTTAAGATACACAAACGGGGTCCGGACCAGTTAGTATATCTTTTTATTTCTAACACATTTTTTTTATAAAACCATTTTTTTTATCCCTTATAAAAATTAATTTATTTTAATATATATGTCGCATCCGGATCTTGTCTACGGAAGATCAACGACACACAAACGTCAGAGTGACATATACAAAGCCTAAGAGAAAAATCATTTAATAAACTACGAAGACTTTATTTCTCCCCCGGATCCCTGCTGATGCCCACAATGAGTGACCATGAGAATAACGGTAATAACGGTTCTCCGATATCAGAAGTGGGATATCAACGGGCTGAGAAATCGTTCAATAGTGAAGAATTATGGCGTCAACTTATTGAAAAACAGAACCAAAATATGATGGCATTGATTTCTACGCTGCAACCGCAAGAATCAAGTTGTCGCATTGCCCTACCGGAATTTAACCCCGATAAAGAAGAAAGTGATGCGAGATCATGGTGTGCAACGGCAGATATTTGTTTCAACAATAACCCACCACGGGGCGGCCAACTAATTGTCGTCATTGGCAAGGCTCTTAAAGGTACCGCATCGGTATGGTTGTCTCAAATATCATACCCTGAGATAACGTGGCCGGAATTTAAGGATCTATTCACTGTGAGGTTCATATCTACAAACACATGTGCAGGTACTCTCATTAATTTATACAGTGAAAAATTAAAAGATAACGAGTCGCTAGCTGCGTGTGCGAGTCGGATTATTACATCTTTAATGAGCTGTTGGAAAGATTGCACAAAAGAGCAGATCGCCATAGCAACCGCCCTGGCGCACATTTCTCAATACGATTCGCGATTACAACGGCTTGCATTTACAACGGAAATTACTACCCGCCAACAACTACAAAAGGAATTACAGGCTTTTTCGTATCAAAAGCGAAAAGCTCCTGCAGCAGAGCCGTTGTCAACATCGGATAGCAAACGAATAAAGTTCTACAAACAGTCAACATCAAAATGTTTTGGCTGTGGGAAATTAGGTCACCGGCAGGCCGAGTGTAGATCGAAGACCAAAAACTATAAGGCAAGGTCTCCTGTGGAGTCTAACGTGGCTTCTACTTCTTATCGTGTAGATAAGCCAACGAGCATTAGATGTTTCAAGTGTGGAGTGTTAGGACATGTGGCGAGCCGCTGTACAACGGGAACTGGTACATGCAGCGGCAGTACAAGCGCAAATACACAGGCCAAGCGTCGAGTCGACCTGTGCGTAGTACGACCTCCTACTGGATACCTTCAACATCGCAGTGAGTCTTATGAATTTCACTATGATTCTGGTGCCGAGTGTTCACTAATAAAGGAAAGTTTGGCTATGAAATTTCGTGGAAGACGTAGTTGTAACATTGTTTTGTTAACTGGTATTGGCCAAAGCAGTGTAAAATCAAAAGAACAAATATTAGTGGAAGTTACAATTAATGAGCACTCATTAGAATTGTTGTTACATGTGTTACCTGATATTTATTTACGCAGTGACATAATGATTGGTCGTGAAATAATGAATTTAGGATTTTCGATTGTGATGACAAGTACTACTTTTCAATTGTTAAGAAGCAATATTGTTAATAGCTACACTATCCAGAACTCTTCACCTGATTTTAGTTGTATTGATACAGATATACCCTTTGAACATAGATCACAGCTTTTAGAAATATTAGATCGTTATTCGAATTATTTTATAACCGGTATGCCAACCACACGTGTCACGACAGGTGAATTAGAGATACGGTTAAAGGATCCGAGCAAAACTGTTCAACGACGTCCTTATAGGTTATCGGTCGAGGAGCGTAACGTTATGCAAAATAAAGTTGACGAACTTTTACGGTCAAACATAATTAGGCCGAGCTGTTCGCCTTTTGCTAGTCCAGCTTTGTTAGTTAAAAAACAGGACGGGTCCGATAGAATGTGTATTGATTACCGAGAACTTAATGAGAATACTATTTCTGATAGATATCCTCTCCCACTTATTACTGACTAGCTGACCCGCGCAACTTCGTCTGCGTCTCTCAATAGTAACAAATTTTCTCCGTTTTTGAAACATTCTTCATTGTTGCTCCGCTCCTATTGGTCTTAGCGTGATGATATATAGCCTATAACCTTCCTCGATAAATGGGCTATCTAACACTGAAAGAATTTTTCAAATCGGACCAGTAGTTCCTGAGATTAGCGCGTTCAAACAAACAAACAAACAAACAAACAAACAAACTCTTCAGCTTTATAATATTAGTATAGATTTAATATCACGTTTACAAGGAGCCAAATTCTTTACTAAACTTGATTGTGCTAGTGGATTTCATTTAATACCATGCCATGAGGAGTCAA
This sequence comes from Arctia plantaginis, assembly GCA_902825455.1. Taxonomy (NCBI): domain Eukaryota; kingdom Metazoa; phylum Arthropoda; class Insecta; order Lepidoptera; family Erebidae; genus Arctia; species Arctia plantaginis. The sequence continues at coordinate 4,334,906 of CADEBD010000620.1, forward strand.
TAGAGCGTACGGCCTTCATAACTCCTGATGGTCAGTATGAATATCTGACTATGCCGTTTGGTTTGAAGAATGCTATCAGTGTATTTCAAAGAGCTATAGTTAATGCATTGGGAAGCTTGGCACGCGATTACGTCATCGTGTACGTTGATGACGTCATGATTCAGGCTGAATCGATTGAACAAGGACTTGTCAGACTTAATACAGTCCTTGAAGTACTTACCAAATCCGGGTTCTCTTTAAATTCAAAAAAATGCTTCTTTCTTAAATCTAGGATTGAGTTCTTAGGCTATGAGGTAGAAAACAGTAATATTAGACCAAATAGGCGAAAGGTAGATTCACTCACTTCATTAGCACCCCCTGAAACAGTAACACAATTAAGGCAGTTCATAGGGTTAGCTTCTTATTTTAGACAATTTATTGCACAGTTTGCGTGTTTAATGGCTCCACTTTATAGATTAACATCCCTTAAAGGCAATTTCATTTGGAAACCTGAGCATGAAGAAATAAGACTAAAAGTAATTACAATATTGACAAATGAACCGATTTTAAAAATCTTTAATCCTAGCCTCCCTACAGAACTACATACAGACGGAAGTTCAGAGGGATACGGCGCTATTTTATTTCAAATCCATAACGATAAACGTCGCGTCATTGCTTATTTTAGCAAACGTACATCTCCCGCGGAATCACGATACCATTCGTACGAACAGGGAAACACTAGCTGTCGTAAATGCTATCAAACATTTTAGACAATATTTACATGGGCGTAAATTTTTGGTAGTGACAGACTGCAATTCATTGAAGTCTTCCCAGCGTAATGTTGATTTGACACCTAGAGTACACAGATGGTGGTCCTATCTTCAGTGCTTTGACTTCGATGTCGAATATAGGCCAGGCAAACACATGGCACATGCTGACTTTTTATCCCGAAACCCTTTGCCATCCTCGTCGATCAATAGTAGCCCTAGTAGTAAAGTACAGCACAAACGAGTAAATATAATCGAGCTCTCTCCAAATTGGTTAGCTGCTGAACAACAGCGAGATACCGACATAGTTAAAGTTGTCGATGATTTAGGTAACGGTAGGTTAGAAGATAGTTTAGCCAACACATATGTACTTAGATCTGGCGTTCTGCACAGAAAGGTACAGCGTAATGGTAAAACGCGGTGTCTCCCGATTGTACCACATGCATTGAAATGGTCGGTCATAAACAACATTCATGATTCCCTTATTCACCTTGGATGGGAAAAGACGCTCGAGAAAGCATATATTATGATCATTATTGGTTTGAGGGAATGTCGCGTTATGTAAAACGGTTTGTAGAAAACTGTGTGACCTGTAAAGTAGCTAAGTCTCGATCAGGTAAAGTCCAAGCCGAACTTCATCCCATACCTAAGGTTACGTCGCCATGGCATACAATTCACATCGACGCCACAGGCAAGCTTAGCGGGAAAAATGATGTAAAAGGGTACGCTTTTGTGTTGATAGATGCCTTTACAAAATTTGTTTATCACACTACCAATATTAACACGCAAAGTAGCATTCAAGCAGTTACCAACAGCGTAGCACTTTTCGGAACGCCCACTCGTATCATCGCTGACCAAGGAAGGTGTTTTGCAAGTAAAGAATTTCGCGAATTTTGTGATAGCAAAAATATAAACCTTCATGTAATTGCCACCGGCTCTTCCCGAGCAAACGGGCAGGTTGAAAGGGTCATGAGCGTACTGAAGTCTATGCTTACGGCGGTGAAGATTAACTCTGAAATATCCTGGCAGGATTCTTTAGGAGACGTGCAATTAGCTCTCAATTGTACTATCAATAGGGTTACTAAATGCTCACCACTCGAGCTTATGATCGGTAAGGTGGCTAGGCCACTGTCATTGATGACCAGTGATGTCGAAAATGATGAGATAAATATTGACTTAGACGTACTAAGAAAAAGCGCGGCAAACAATATAGAAAAATCTTCGGAATATGACAGGAAACGATTTAATAGTTCAAAGGCAAAGCTTAATAAGTTCGCAGTAGGCGAATTTGTATTAATTGAGAACGAAGAGAGAAATCAAACCAAATTAGACCCCAAATTCAAGGGCCCATTTAAGATAATAGAAGTTCTGGATGGTGATCGCTACCTGCTTAAGGCTTTGAATTCAAAACGAACCTATAAGTACGCACATGATAGGGTTAGGAAAATGCCAAAAGCACTCGCTGAATTCAATGAAAATTGTAATTTACCTGAATGTAATAATGGCGTTGTAGAATCTTCACTAAACATTGCTGATGATTGTTCATAAATGATTTGGTCACAGGAATGACAATCTGTTTTATTATCATTGTCACAGGGATGACATGTTTTTGTATGTGTATGTTTGTGTGTGTGTAAGTGTTGTGCTTCAGTCACTGGGATGACTGTACGATTTACCTCGCATAGTCACAGGGATGATGTATGTGAGTGCGCGCATACGTGTCACGCTTCAGTCACTGGGATGACTGTATCATTGAATTCACACAGTCACAGGGTTGACGGTATGTGTGCGTATATGTTACGCATCAGTCACAGGGATGACTGTACTAATTTGTGGTCACTGGGATGACTATCATTGAACGCTTGAAGTCACAGGGATGACTGTACTAATTTGTGGTCACTGGGATGACTATCATTGAACGCTTGAAGTCACAGGGATGACTGTACTAATTTGTGGTCACTGGGATGACTATCATTGAACGCTTGAAGTCACAGGGATGACTGTACTAATTTGTGGTCACTGGGATGACTAACATCGAACGCTTGAAGTCACAGGGTTGACTTAAGCATTTTCACAGTCACAGGGATGACTGTTATGACTTAGTAAGAGAATTTGAAACAATTGTATGTTGCAGAACTATGTTAAGAATTAAAATGATTGAATGACCTACGAGATTTTTATTGAGTCAGAGTACAGTAGGTCAGATATGGCCGAGCGTGAATGATACTGTGCGGTATTATCTTTTGCTTCAGATTAACACACGAGGACGTGTGCAACACAGGATGGCCGTGTCGCATCCGGATCTTGTCTACGGAAGATCAACGACACACAAACGTCAGAGTGACATATACAAAGCCTAAGAGAAAAATCATTTAATAAACTACGAAGACTTTATTTCTCCCCCGGATCCCTGCTCATGCCCACAATGAGTGACCATGAGAATAACGGTAATAACGGTTCTCCGATATATATAATAACATTTATTTTATCACAAAAATATCTCAGCTCCCTCATAAAGCGGCTGGCGTCAGTTGTGATTGAGAAACTGGATCTATAAACAACGCCATTTTTGCTGATGAGTAACAAAACACGTTATTCTCTAAGTCTATTTAGTTGAAACTACGTAATTTGTTTAACTTATCACTTTCGAGAAAACAAAAATTATCGGTTTACTATGAATTTCTACAACTTTCGGTTGCGCAGGCCGTCGGGATCGTCGTTATAGCACTCGGAGAACTCGGAGAATCAAACATTTTCTTTCGTTGAGCTCGTGTCACTACATGTGATAGGCAGTCGTGACATTGCATCGGCTGCTATATTGTGAGATCCTTTTATATATTGAACTTCAAAATTATACTCCTCAAGTAAAAGTCTAAAGTTCATAAGGCGGCTAGATGGATCTCTCAATTCAAACAAATATATAGGTGGTTTATGATCAGTTTCAATTGTAATGTTTCTACCATATAATTAAGCCCGCGCTATTGCTAACAACTCTTTTTTTATTGTGGGATAGTTAATCTCTGCTTTATTTAGATTTCTGCTTGCTTGTAATATTTATCTAATGATAATCCTAGAAACCTAACGCATTCCGTTCCCTAAAGATTAGCATTTAAGTTATTATTATTTAGCCATTCTATTACGGATTTTACTGTATCGCGCGTTGTGAAAGGGGGCTAGACGGAAAAAATTCATACGAAAATTTGGAACGACACTTTTAATATAAATTGACGTCTAACTGTGGATACCATACATTAAATTTGCTTTAACGTTCGCCAACGTCCATACCATGTTGAATATAAAGGTTCTCGTCCGATAACCGAAGTTAAGCAACATCGGGCGTGGTTAGTACTTGGATGGGTGACCGCCTGGGAATACCACGTGATGTTGGCTTTTTGCTCTTTATTTTCGTGTCATCTTGTCAGACATTCAGCGCCATCTATCGAATAGATAGGAAATCATTTCGCAAGGAGATTTTACCAATGTATAAATTGTTTTAATTGTTTTTAATATGTAGGTAATAGCCGCTTTCATAGATGGCGTTGTAATTAAAATCGTGTCAAATTAGTTTTACTAGATCGTCACAACTTCGTTCCTATCGGGTGTCCCACGACACCACACGGCTTTTTGTATTATTAATATCAATGTCATAATCTGTACCCATTTTGGATTTCAATATAATTGAAATGTCGTCAGCAAATAATATACATTTATGAGTAGTGATGTCTGGTAAGTCATTAATCTATACAAATACATAAAATTGGAGTGTCTAGCTTCGCCCTGTGGCGTTGCCCGCGGTTATAACAACAAACGCGGGTAACACCGCGGGTCTCAGCTAGTTCATTATATACCGCTCGTAACAATATGTTTATATATAGTTATATTATCAATCTATTTAACCCAAACTCAACTCTCGTGGGAAAAGGGGCTAATATATATGTAGATACTTATATACAGAGGTGTCGGTTATGCTAATAAATTCGTGAGTTCAATGGTTTTCCTATCTCAAAACAAAAATACATTATTTTGTTTGTTGTTCAAATATGTCCAATGCGCCTAAAGAAGTTTTCACTTTAAAAGTATAAAAAGATTATTTTTTTATTTTTTCTTGTAAACAAAAATACTAGAATTGAATTTTCTAAATTGTTTAGTGAGCAATGGATTTATGGTGTACTTCATATAAAACAAAACACTGATCAATTCAGTATCTCTGAAGGGACTATGGATCGTCTCCAAGCCCATACCTCTTTCTGTTTGTAATGGATGCTCTGACATCTGATGTACAGGAGGACACTTCCTGGATAATATGACGGCGAGATCAATCGAACTGTACAGCATCGAATCAATGTGGGTGGGATGAAGAGGCGGCAGGCAACGGGAACAATTCCTGACCCCAGTTGCCCCTTAAAATTAAAATTTATAGAACTATCGTCAGACCTGCCTTACGTAATGGTGCTGAAAGTTGGCCTATTAGGAGAAAGGATGAGCGACGCTTGAACGAAGCCAAAATGAAAGCTGAGATGGATATGTGGTGTGACTTGGATGGACAAGGTAAGGAATGAGTATATGCGAGGGAGTCTGAAAGTAGTGCTACTAGATAAAAGTTACGAAGTAAGAGGTTATCTTGGTGTATTCATGTCATACGGAGGGATGAGGAAAATGTGGCGAGGAAAGGAACAAGAGAAGTGGAAGACCAAAGAAAAGGTGGACGGACTGTGTGAGAGGGGCTATATGGCTGGGAAAGAAGTAAAAAGTGAAATGACGAATGATAGAGTAGAATGGAAGAATAATACACTCTGCAGCGAGCCCAAATTTAATTAGGAATAAGGGTAGTCAGATGATGATGACGATGATATATAGAGTAAAATACTTAAGAACGTGAAGTTAAAAAAGGAGTTTTTAAGGTGGTTAAAAATACTAACGAAGTTGCGGACGCCAGCTGATAATGTTATATAACATTTTATTTTCAGCTGCCGTGGAAGCGGAGTAACGCGGCGAACCCACGTGACGCCAAGCAGCTAGGCATTTGCTACTAAGTTTATTGGCCATAACCACTAGGTAAGTAATAGTTATGTATAATTAAATTCCATCACAAAACACATCTCAGTCTGACACTAATATTCTATTTTATTTTCAGGTCATATAATTAAGCAACTTGGGCAAAAGTTCAGCTAATGTTACAGATGAACTGTCTGTAACGATGGTTTTCAACTGTAGCCAGAGAAACCAGGTAGCTAGTATTCTAACTTGCATTCTAAAAATTGGTGTAAGAATAACAACAATAAAAAGTGCGAGTCGAACTCGCCCACCGAGGGTTCCGTACAAATTTGTAGGTATATATTATAAATTGTTCAGGAATCGTGTCTAGCAGTTTTTCGGAGCTTTTCCCGAAATTCAGTTTGCAAAACCTGTTTTTTTTTAAGACAACTCACGCATTAGGAATATATCCTGTGTCGCAGGGGTCTTTTCAAACATACATGAAACGAACACAAAGAACACCCAGACTCAGAACAACAATTTGCGGATCACACAAAGGGTTGTCCCATGTGGGGATCAGACCCACAACACTCCGCGAAGTAGTGAGCGGCGTGGCGACGCCATAAGCACTACGTCATCCGTGCCGTCAAATTATTAATATTATTGTGATTTATAAGTAAAAATGTACCTCTATGGTTGATAACGCACTTTAAATGAATACATTCGGTGATTAGTAGTGTGCAAACAAGTGAGGAGTTGTACATATTTTAAGACAGAGAAACATGTTTTTTAGGGTTCCGTACCTTAAAAGGAAAAAAGCATATTCTCAGATTACTCAGGTCTACAGCCCGGTAAAGGTGTGAAAAAATCAAACTTCTAAGTTAACATTAAAAAAGATACCACATCCTATGATTTGATAATCAAACACTGGACATAATAATTTTTCACAACGCGCGATAAGGAACTTCGTTCCAATAATTTATTAATTAATAAAACAAATTTAATGACATTTAGAAATAGGAAAAATAATTTAATGAATCTTAATATGTACTACAATGGACAACAAATTAATATGGTCGAAAACGCAAAATTTTTAGGTCTCAATCTCGATTCAAGATTAAATTGGAAATCTCGAGTGGAGGACATTTGTACTAAAGTCAACCAATTCTCCTATGCATTACATAGACTTGGAACAGTTGTGAACCAATCTGCTGTCATCACTGCATACCACGGTTGTGTAGAATCAGTGCTTAGGTATGGTGTCATCTTTTGGGGTAACTCTGTAGAGAGTATATAATATTTAGAGCCTAAAAGAGAGACAAAAGAGGTGTGTAAGGGCCATTGTGAATATAAAACAGACGGATAGTTGTAAACCATTCTTTATTACTTTGAAACTGTTAACGCTTCCATGCCTTTATGTATATGAGGTAGCCGTCTTTGTTATTACGCATGTTTCTTTATTTGAACGCCTACAGAGTAAACGTAATAATCACAGAATATGTTTTCCATCAAACAAAACAGCGCAATTTAGCAACAGCATATTTTGTATGGCGCCTCGAATTTATAATCACTGTAGACATTAAGATGCTCTAACATAGATCAGTTTAAAACGCTATTGAAACCATTTCTTGTTGATAGGGTATACTACAGTATAAAAGAATATCTAGAAGACAAATATGAAATTGAATAGTTGGTTACTGCATGGCCTATAACTAAATAGATTAGATAGAATAGATTGATTACATTAAATTAATTGACATTTATATTATTAAGCTATTGCATAGCTTCTATCGCGAGCCTTGAGCGTGGAGACCGAATCCAGAAATTCCGTAAAGAAAATAACCTAACACCTCCCACTCCGACCGGCACAGCGGTGATACTTTTTAGTTTTGCCATCTATCGATGAATAGCAGAACTTTTTTAAGCTATTGCATAGCTTCTATCGCGGGCCTTGAGCGTGGAGACCGAATCCAGAAATTCCGTAACGAAAATAACTTAACACCCGCCACTCCGACCGGCACAGCGGTGATACTGACTATTCTATCAACGCGCAGCTTAAACCGCTGGGTCTACAAACATGAAATTTTGTACAAATGTTCCTTACGGTGACGTATGTTCCTAATAGTGACGTAGGTGTGCATTAAGAAAGGGTTTACAAACATACATGAAACGGACACAAAGAACACCCAGACTCAGTATAATAATTTGTGGATCACTCAAAGTGTTGTCCCATGTGGCGATCGAACCCACATCACTTAACGCAGTAGGAAGCGGCTAGATGACCGCCTAAAGCCCTTTTGCAGTGCGGTGTGTAGGTATGAAAACGTTACCTCACCCCCCCGCTAACGTATCGTAACGGAGGCGCTGACATAGGATGTACATGAGGAGACGTGGTAGCATACTGCAAATGCTAATAAAAGCTGGAGAATGATGGCTTGGAAATCAGAAATCTGAAACAGAGTACTTGAGTGCAGACACATATTATACATCTAAACAATACTTTCTCAGACATCCTCTCACACAATAATTCGATTTTCCTATCCGGAAGCGGCATTCCACCGCCCCATTTTCTGGTGGGTTTCGCCGTATATGTGGCGAATAACATCACCGTCTGTTGACAAGTTTGTATCCCCCAGAATTTGAGAGACTATGAGAGGCCCCGACAGAAGGGGCCTGGCAGGCCAGGTGGGGCAGTAATTCTCCAAGTTTGTGCCCGGTACACTCCGGGGTAACACATTTTTTGTGCTATGATTTGAGTGTTACGACACTATAATATTTTGATGAAACTTTATCATTTGGTCATTCAATATATTTATTGTCATACAGTGGAAGAGCGTTTCTTAAAACAGCAGGGTGTTACATTGAGACTGACAGTTGTACTTAAAAAAGCTATAGTCCTATCATAATAATAGTATAATTAATTACTCCACACCGACGTCACATTAGTAGTATTTGATGTAGTATCTACATTGCACCCGTGCGAAGACGGAGCGGATATAAAAAATAGTGTCCCATCGGTATCGGGTACAGGGACCAAGATATCGGTTGTTACGACTCCAGAAACAGAGATGAGTCTTCTGTTAAAAGTTTCCTACTTTTTTTCTTCGCAATCCATTTTTTTAAAAGCTGTTCAACTGGGAAGATGGTAAATACAAATCTACTAAAACCACACGATGTTCAGACTCTTATTGCCGGAGCCTCCTTTTTTAACCTAAATAATGTATCCTACCTACTTTAATACATTCTATGTTTCAGATAATATCAGAATGGCTTCAGACGGAAGCTTTGACAGGCACGAACACGTCCATCGTTAAACCAGAAGACGACCCCAAGGTGACGACCGTGAGGGCAGTAGCGGTGTCCATATACTGCGTCGGAGGAATGATCGGAGGCATCATCACGGGGTTCATTGCTGACAGGTGAGATGGCAAAGACATACCGGGAACCCCGGTCAGGAATAAGCTTCCCTTTGCGCGAACAAACACTCGATAATAATAGAAAGAGACAAAGGCAGTCAGTTAATTCCCACACTACTTCTCTTGAGGAACTTCAGGAACCACTTGGCAAACCAGTCAAATATCTATACAAATAAATAAAATTGAACGTGTCTGTTTGTAATGTCAAAATAACAGGTTTATTCACGCTCACATGCTTATTTACAGGATAGCAGCAACATAAAATATTTTTATTTTTTATTTTAATAATTTATTTATTTCCATTTAAGCTATTGCATAGTTTCTATCGCGGGCCTTGAGCGTGGAGACCGAATCCAGAAATTCCGTAACGAAAATAACCCAACACCCCCGACCGGCACAGCGGTGATACTTTTTAGTTTTGCCATCTATCGATGAATAGCAGAACTTTTAATGCCTTTTTTTAAATATCACGCTTGTCTCTTTAGTTCAGTAACTCGCCTCTAGGTGGCACCTACATGTATTGTAAGATAATAAAAATATTTTGAACAATATTAACTTCTCATTTATTTAATAAAAGAAAAAAAATTGTTTTCTTATCGGTCACCACGCTCAAAAAGTGTAACTTGAATTAATATCAAAGAAAAAAAAAACAAAAGAAAAAAAATACTGCATAAATAAATAATTATAATTGCATAAGTTGATAAAAAATGCTATGCACTAGCTTTACCGCGGCAGTCCCCGAGTGCACACGTCTTTGTTTTTTTATTTATTTTACAATTAGGACACATTTTATTATACGAGATATTTTTTTACTTTAAAGATTTGAACTAATTATATTTGTATTAGAATTTACTACTATTTTACAATGCTAATGAATTTTAATAATAAGGTTATTTTTTAACAATTTGGACAGATTTTAATAAGTAAATAGCGAATTAATTGTATTTATAGATATAATTAATTTTAACTACCTACTTTATAATTAATGTTAATCTGTACAAGAATTTTACTATTGGGATTTGTTTTTAATCTTATAAGACTGATTGTTATTATGACTTTTACGGTTAAAAAAAATAATTATATAAGTGAACGCAAATTGAATTGTTGCAATATGACGAGTCTGTAAATCTATTATCACTTTGTGCGCATGGGTTATTCCGTTCGTATAAAGGTATCCGTAAGGGAAATCATAAAGAAAGAAAGAAATAACTGAGAATTGTAAGAGGAGACAGTTTAAGGAATAAGATACTACTGTTACATATGTGGGAGAGGAGACAACAGCAACTCAGAAGTCCCCAAAACCACTTTTAAATACCCAGACAGGTCATTTCAAAGATAGGTCTTCTGGGCTGAAATGTACCTAGTATTAATTTTAAAGTTTGATTACGAATGTGTTTTGCTTACATTTTTTTTGTTCAGATTTTTTCATTTACTTTTAGTTTTATTATTTTTAGGGTTCCGTACCTCAAAAGGTTAAAAAGGAACCCTTACAAGATCACTTTCTTGTCCGTCTGTCCGTGTGTCACCACCGATTTTCTCAGGAATGGGCAGACCTAGCAAAAATGAAATTTATACCAGATACAGAGGTCTATGGTCCCTATTAGGTGTATAAAAATCAAGGTCCTGCGTCAACACGATAAAAAGATATGAGCAAATTTCGATTTTCGCGAAAACTTGTAAGTACCAAAATTTACCTTAATTTTTAACTTTTTTTACTTTTAAGAATCTTGTCTATACTTGTGCTGTAAGACCTTGCTTTTAATCAAAATTGTCAATTTTAGGTCAACCGGAAGTACCCTATTAGCAACCGGTTTTGGGTCGAAAACCTATATGGTACTTCCCGTTGACCAAGAATCACGAAATTTGGAAAAAATAAACGCTTACAGCACAAATAAAGGAATAATTAAAAAAAATTAAAAAAGTTGAAAATTAAGATAAATTTTGGTACTTACAAATTTTCGCAAAAATCTACGTAAAATCTGGGTAGATACGGAACCCTCAGCGCACGAGTTCGACTCGTACCTGACCAGTTTTTGTTTAGTTTAATTAAGTCTTACATTAAAAATAATTCTTTAAATAGACGTCGAATTCGTCGTCAACTTCTTCTAACGACTCGGCAAGTGGCGCTGACGGCGGCAATCTTTGACTGAATTAGGCAAAGACCTCCTACAATTCTTTCCACTCTGTTCTGTCTTTTTTTGCCCATGTTTTGCTTTTTTATCTTTCACTATCCTTGGCCATATATTTACTTTTTTATTCTAATGTAGACGTACTCGTAGATGGATAGTAGCATTAATTTTGAACGCACACACACGTACGCGCATACGCACACGCACACGTACACGCGCACACATACGCTTGTCACCTATTACATGAGAAGGACTAAATTTGAAGTCGCCAAAATACGCCTGGGCGTTTAATAAGCGTCTGTCTACCCCTAAAATACTGTTTATGTCCATCTCCTCAATTAAGTATAATTATGAAATTTTTAAAACAAAACTTAATTTCTAGTGCACCTACTCAGACATTTCCCACCACCCAAAGGTTGACTGAGAGAAAATGCCTGTGGCATTAAGTCCGCCACTGTACAAGTGAGTTGTAATTTGTGCATAAAGAATAAAAATAAAAATAAATTAATAAAATAAATGAGATAAAGACTTGAAGGTATAAAAAAATCATTCACGCGCGTGTATGATTATTTTATACCTTCAAGTTTAAAAGAATAATTGTCATAATAAAGAAATGTACATTGATTAGATCAGAACTGAGTATTGTTAGAATATTGTTTAATACCATTGATATCATTCGACAGATTTTCAAAAACATTAAGGAAGTACAAACATTAGTAGTTAAAGTTCCAGTAAATACCGAAAAAAATAACATTTAAGTATTCTGTACTTCTTTCTCGTAATTACGTGCTAGTACTATATATTACTGGAATAATTACTATGGTGTATTAGGTGAGTGTATTCATATTAATAAAGGATGGATAGCATCATCATGCCTGTATTTAGAGAATGACTTTCGGACTTGATGGTTGTGTTTATTAGACGGCTGTGCCTCATAAACACACCAATCTGAATGTATCTGGTAACGTAAACTTAACAGGTTCATGAGACGATCATAAGGCTGTTTGGGTGACAGGAGGCAGTCCTCATCAATTGTCTCTGTTGAAATTCGGAACTTTTTATCGATATATGAATATTTTTGAGTGTCTGAAATATTTTTCTTCGCCAGTACAGAACTCTTATGAAAATCGATATGACGAGCCGAGTCCGTCTTGCAGAAGTATTTAGCGATCCCGGCTAACCTTTAACTGTTCATGTTTTGCATACAGCGTATGTGTTCCTGTATCCTCACAGCTAAAAATGTAAAAAAAATTTAGAAACAAAAAAAAAAATTACAATCTATTGTACAATGACGCAAAGTCGCACTGGCCATGTTGGAGTTCACATAGTTGCAAGACGCCCGACGCCTAAATCACGCACTAACACTTCGAAAACTACGAGTCAAATGCATTATTTCAAATAAAGAATATACTAAATTGAGAGAACATGAAAAGTTGAGGCAAAGCCTAGAACATGACACGTCCTAGTTGTATATTTATACCATGACATTCACTGATTTAAATTTTGAAAATAATAATGACCGAAAAACCACAGTTTGTGAACGGCTTCACCCCATCTACATTAAGTTATCACAATTCAACTGCTAACAACGTTTTAAATAGCTACAAGAATTAAATAACCTAAAACTTCAAACACAATTAAGATCATATAATTCTACTCCACCGAAAATATACGGACTCCCCTGAATACATAAACCAAACGGGCTTCAATGACTCATTGTTAGATGACTGATGCACCGTACATACAAACTAGTCTCCTGTTTTGCCATGTCTCAGAAATAAAGCAAAAAGTCATTAAGAGGTGCACGACAATTCGACTCTCAGCTAACGGGTATGAGTACATAATAACGGAAATAATATAACTATCGACATAATCTTGTCTTTCTAAAAAAAAAAAAACTTCTTCACAAATGTGTCATTGAAAGAAAAGAAAATATACCAAATTAGCATCTTGTTAAAGGGTACAGATTTACCCAATGCATATGCGTTTAAAAGCCTCACAGCTCCTACATTGGGTCCGACGTAAGTGCCTACAAACCAGCTAACCAGATGTGGTCCAACTTCGAAATACTATGCACAGAGAAAGCTAAGAAAATCCTTGGCATCAAAATCCTCAGTACCAGCTTCGCTCTCTGGACCGCATGCAACGAAGAGCGACTCGAATCGTCGATAGCCCAAACATTTCCGATCGGCTCGATCCCTTGGCGTTACGTAGAGATGTGGCTTCACTGCATTTTCTATAGCATATATCATGGAGAGTACTCCGAGGAATTGTTCATACTAATACCAGCCGCAAATTTCCACCATCGTTCCAGACGGCAAAATTTTCATCCTCATTACCTGGGTAGTTGGCGCTCCACTACTGTGCGCTTTTCGAGACACTTTTTGCCCCGCACAACCAATTTGTGGAACGGGATATCGTCTGCGGTATTTCCGGACCGATACGACCTTGAAACCGTCATTAAGAGGTGCACGACAATTCGACTCTCAGCTAACGGGTATGAGTACATAATAACGGAAATAATATAACTATCGACATAATCTTGTCTTTCTAAAAAAAAAAAAAAACTTCTTCACAAATGTGTCATTGAAAGAAAAGAAAATATACCAAATTAGCATCTTGTTAAAGGGTACAGATTTACCCAATGCATATGCGTTTAAAAGCCTCACAGCTCCTACATTGGGTCCGACGTAAGTGCCTACAAACCAGCTAACCAGATGTGGTCCAACTTCGAAATACTATGCACAGAGAAAGCTAAGAAAATCCTTGGCATCAAAATCCTCAGTACCAGCTTCGCTCTCTGGACCGCATGCAACGAAGAGCGACTCGAATCGTCGATAGCCCAAACATTTCCGATCGGCTCGATCCCTTGGCGTTACGTAGAGATGTGGCTTCACTGCATTTTCTATAGCATATATCATGGAGAGTACTCCGAGGAATTGTTCATACTAATACCAGCCGCAAATTTCCACCATCGTTCCAGACGGCAAAATTTTCATCCTCATTACCTGGGTAGTTGGCGCTCCACTACTGTGCGCTTTTCGAGACACTTTTTGCCCCGCACAACTAATTTGTGGAACAGGATATCGTCTGCGGTATTTCCGGACCGATACGACCTTGAAACCTTCAAGAAAAGAGCGTACTCCTTCCTAAAAGGCCGGCAACGCGTTTGTGACTCCTGAGTTGCAGCTGTTCATGGGCGGCGATAGTCACTTTCCATCAGGTGACACGTCTGCTCGTCTGCCCCCTCTAAAAAAAATAGCACGAACATTACCTTGCATAAATAAAGAACCACCCTGGTGAAATAAAAGTGTTAAAGATCTGGTAAAACTTAGAGAGATGCCTTTAAAACATGGCAAAAATCGAACCTAGAAAAATACCGTTTAAGGTATAAGGACGGTATAACGCTTCAAGAAGATCGTAAATCTGCAGTAGCGCAATCCAGGTCAAAATCTAGAAAAAAATCTATGATATGTAGGAAAACGCTGAAAATGAGAATGCTATCTATGAAATGCCAAACGTGACAAATACATTAAAACAGCTAGGGTGTAATACTTCGAGCATCTAATGAACGAGGCATTAATAAAGTGAGACAATGCCCTTTATGCCACATTCCGAGGGACCAATAAAACCTGTGTCGATAGAAGAGGTGCAGAAGGTTATATCAAAAATAAAATAAAAGACATTGGCCCTGATCAGATCCCATCTGATATCTGGAAGAAGCTGAACGAAACCTCATTATCTTGGCTGACCAATCTCTTTAATAGTATCCCGAAGGAGGGTAACATTTCAGAATCCTGGCGCATGAGTGCACTATGCCCATTATATAAATAAAAAGGAGATATCGCAGAGCGGAAACTGTAGGAGACTAAAGCTCACTTCCCACATACTCAAATTATTCGAAAGAATCAACACTGGCCGCATAAACGACTATGCCCGTATAACTGAGAACACCATCCGGTGAATGCACCATTGATGCCATACAGATAATCAGAATTGTGATGGAAAAACACCGTTCGAATAAAGAAAATTAGCACCTAGTGTTCATCAGAGTATTCAGAAGTCTGGTTTGGCAGGCACATATCACTACTATACAGCACTAGTCTAAGACAGGTATAAAAGTACTAAGACGCACATTCAAAGCCCGACAGGCCTCAGTAACCCATTTCGCGTGGATGAGGAAGTTCACCAGGGGTCAGCCTAGAGCCCAATATTCATTGGACATAAGACATACAAAGACCAGCATCGGAGTATATGCTCTATGCAGACGACATAGTCCCAGTATGTAAAAATACACCAGACCTTCAAGAGATACTCAATCGATGGGTAACACAAATTTAAACATATAAGCCGAAGTAAAACTGAATATTTAGAATTTGACTCCAGGGGACAACGGAAACAGCTTGTAACATCTATATAAACAACCATGCGCTACCCAAAGTAAACGACTTCAAGTATCTAGATTGTGTGCTTACCGAGGACGTGAACGTTGATATAAAATTCTATGGCTCAAGTACAGATAGCCATCACGTGTTCTCTGTGATCCCAAAATACACGTTGATCCGAATAAAACACAAAACATACGGTAGAACGACCAGTCATGACTTATAGAAAAGAGTGCTGGAGCCTCAAGATAGCACACGAGCAGGAACTGCATACTAATGAAATGAAAATGCTTCGACATGGTGCGAAACGAGTACGACTGGGGATAGTAAAGTAAAAGAGAAGTAACACCGATTACGCTGGTACGGCCATTTTCACGCGCGACGCGAGAATGACCACTCCATCATAAAGGCCCTTAGTATCCCTAACCAACCATGAGGAAGAGGAAGACCGCCCAACACCTGATGGTCAAGTGTGCAGAAGGAGAACTTGAGTACACAGACAATCCAGAAAAGAGCTCTCTGGCGCAAACATACAAGGAGACCCGACCCCAGTTGAATTGGGAAGGGGGTTAAACAAATAAGAAGAAGAGGAGACAATAAAATTTTACAAGAAGATGTAGTGTATAGAGGTTTATCATTGG
This sequence comes from Arctia plantaginis, assembly GCA_902825455.1. NCBI lineage: Eukaryota > Metazoa > Arthropoda > Insecta > Lepidoptera > Erebidae > Arctia > Arctia plantaginis. Next base: position 4,351,197 of record CADEBD010000620.1, read on the forward strand.
CTTTTTCATGGAGTGGTCGCATTTTCATGGAGTGGTGAGACAAACAGACATTGGAAGCGGCGATAATGAAACTGCGATACTGGTGTTGATACTTGGATGACATTTGTACCGTGGTCGACTAAAACTCACTAAATGGCCTAAACAGGCAACTTTAAACAGTACATAAGAAGATTCGGTGCACGGTCGAGCAAGAGAGGAATGAAGTGCTGCTGTTTTTGGACGCACTTTTTATGCGGCGCTATAAAGGTCAACAACAACAACAACACACAAGGAGCTTTCTAGCTGCGCACTATATTTGTAGAAGACGATTACCAGTGGTGAAATGATATCCGGTCTGTAAATGTAGTTGAGCGATGGAAAGATACGTTGAATTAGTGACAATAACTATCAACTATCAAAACGACTTTCATTCAGCTAGGAGCTAAAAGATTAAATGCGTTCCATAAAGGATGATTATCCAGTGGAGGCAACGGTATATATTTAATCCGGTGTGACTGCCAAATCAGCCACGTTTAAGAGACTCGCCTTAGCATCGCAACAAGACCACAAAACACATGCTGTAAGAAAACCATGGACAGTAACAGGCCGGCTTCGCTGAATACGTCGGCAAGATGGAGTCGGCTCACTATCTGTATTTAACAAAACTTTTGTAGAAACAATTAAAATAGCCGGCATCCGAATGAAACAGAAACAATGAATGACCGCCTTCTGTTAGGTAAACAGTCTAGAGATTTAAGCACGACGAACCTGTTTTGCTTACAATTTTTGAGACAAAGGTTTATGAAACGCCCAAATTTTACCTACCATAGTTTTCATAATGATGATGATGATAATTTTACCTACTTACCATAGTTTTAGTTCCACTTAATTAAATATAAAAATCAGGCACATGGTTTGGGGTGCCTGTATCCTAAACAATCTCGATGGGGTAACGTCGGCTACCGGGGGTAAACCAACCCTAGCACAATAAAACATCGTGAACGTGCCAGGAAAAAGGCTAGGAACCCATCATCTCAGAATTTCACTTGGCGTTATGTTGAAATCAGAAAATAATCGTAACCCCGACCACGCACAGCGATCGTAGAGGACGGGAATCTCTACCCCTGGCACTCGTCAACGTCAGTGCCCTAATATACAACAAGCCAAGGAACTGCTCCAACTAGGCAGAATAGTGGCAACAATTTAATTCAATTTGAAATTTAACATCATTGGGCCGTTGAACATCTATCGGAGAAATTCATATTTAACCAACGGCCATATTTAAACAAGCCCCATCTCAGTAACTATGGATTGTGCAAACGAGGCCCCCTACCTCGTTTGCACAATCCATAGTTACTGAGATGGGGCTTGTCGTTGTTATAAAAAAGTTAGTATTACGTAAAGTAAATTTAAAGAAGTAGCCCCACAAGCTTGTGAAATAGTTACGTGCGGGTCTACGCTTCCACGCGACCCCCGCTTGGTGACTTGGTGACACTAATGTGACGCTTGGCACATTAGTGTGCGTACGGCCGCGGGGTGCGCTGAAGAGCGGAACTGTGAGTATAATCTTGTGTGTGTGTCGTCTTATTTCTCTTTGCTTTAAGCTTCATAGACGATTTGTTCGTTCGTGTATTCGGACAACGTCCGTACATAAAGGTGCGGGCGATGAAGTGTATACCATCGGTGCCTTTAACTACACACTGAAGTTTTTAGAGTTGGGGAAGCGATGAGTGGTGAGGAGGAGTACTACCGCCGTCTGCTAGAGGAGCAGATGACGGCGCGGGAGGAGGAAATGAGGGTGCTCGAGGAAATGAGCGCAGAGGCGGGATTTCGACCGAGACAGTCCTTGCAAAGGACTCCACCGAGTCACTTCCGTCACTCGTCGTCTGATCAGGACCAGCAACCTACTGCTGCCACTGCCTCTGGTAAGAGGCCTCTGGCGTCTCCCCAGGAGGTGCAAGAGGCTATCAGGAGAAGAATACAGGCGGCGCGCAGACCGGCAGCTCCGCCTGTTGGAGGTATTTTGTCTGCCCCAATCCCGACCCGACCTACGTCACCGGAATGCTCGCCCCAGCCTAGGATGCTGGCTGGCGCGGAGAGGACTGTGCAGGGGGCTACGCAAAGGACTGCCGTTACTGAACAGGGCCCAGTGGATGTGGACCTGGCGGACGCTCCGGCTCAGAGGCTGGCGGGGATGGCAACGGCGGCGACAAAAGGGATCATGGAAGCGGTCAGGTCGAAAACATCGCGTCTCAACAAGGATGAGGTGGCAGCGATCGGGGCCCACACCGAGCGCCTCAGCGCTGTGATTGCGCATCTGGCCATCAGACTGGCTGCGGCGAAGGCGGCCTCGAGCAGCACCGTGGGATCACTGCAGACACGGACTAGCGGGAGCGACGCTAAGGGAACAGGGGTCGTGTCTTACAGCGACGCCCTTAAACTAAGGAAGGGAGCTGTTCCGATGCCGATCCCTAAGCGGCTGGGTCCGGCGGTGGTCATCTACCCGTCAGAGGAGACCCGGGAGGAAGTAAAAACCGCCGAGGACACTAAGAGGCTGCTCAGATCAGCTGTGGACCCCTCAAAGTTGGGTGTGCAGATTGAGGGAGTTAGAAAGGTCGGAAACGCAGGTGTGCTCGTCCAGACCACGTCCAGAGAGGAGGCGGAGGTCCTCAAAAAGGCAATGCCGAAATCTCTGCGTGTGGGCGAGCCTAGGGAGAGGAGGCCACTGGTGGCGCTCTCCGGAATGGAGACGGGGCTGCCATTTGATGCAGTTCTGACCAAAATAAAGGAACAGAACTTGGAGGAAGATGGCCAATGGCCACTTGAGAAACTAAAAACTGACATGAAGCTGCTGTTTACCCGGAAGCGAGGCAACCGTACCGTTAGTGTCTTCTCCTGCACACCCGGGTTGCGACGCCTACTTATAGAAAAAGGAAGGATCTACGTGGGCTGGGAAGCGGTAGAGGTGACGGATTACGTGGGGGTCACATGCTGCAACCGTTGCCAGCTCTTTGGGCACCCTGAAAAATACTGTCGGGCTAAGACCATGACCTGCGGCAACTGCGGGGACGACGGTCACAGGAGCGCGGAGTGCCAGGCCACGTCTTCAAGATGTGCCACGTGCACAAAGTTTAAGCAACAGTCGACGCACAAGACGAATGCCCGGGAATGCCCTGCGAGGCTGCACGCTGAGGCCAGATCCATTGAGGGAGTTAATCTGGATAGTACGAGAACTTTGAGGATCGGCCAAGTAAACCTCCAGGGCTCGTCACTGGCCACCAGGGAGCTGCCACGGGTTGCGCGCGACCATGGCCTTGACGTGGTCCTCGTCCAGGAGCCTTACACCGGGGTGCGAGGGGAGGTCGACAATGCGGTTATCATTGTCGCAGCAGGAGGAACATCTAAGGCAGGCATCTACATACCGGCACTGGACGTGAGATGCGCATACCTGGAGGCGCTGTGCACCAGCCACTGCGTGGTGTGCCACATGGCTTGTGGCCGCAGGGGTGCCTACTTGGTGAGTGCGTATTTCCAATACGCGGAAGATATCTCGGTCCACATTCACCACTAGAGGGTGAGAGGGTACTGGATGTGCTGCGCGGTGAAGCAGTACTGATATGCGTAGACACCAATGCTCACTCACCAATGTGGCACTCCGACCAGCGGCACCCGTCAGGAAGAGGGCGGGAGGCCCGTCGGCGACGCGAGGAAATGGAGGCGCTGATCCTGAGCCGAGACCTCCTAGTACATAATAGGGCAGGACAGCCGCACACGTTCTCCTCTGAGAATGGGGAGTCTAACATCGATGTCACCATCTCGACGCGGGGCGTGAGGACGGAGGACTGGAAAGTGATAGAGGACGCAATCGAGTCCGATCACCGCCTAATTCGTTTCGAGTTGCCTGGAAGACGTGTAGGGGGGCCTACCCCTATTGCGGAACCGCTGGCCGGAACCCCGGTGAGGTACCGGGAGCGTGGGGTGGACTGGGACCGATTTCGGAACATGATCAGTCATCATGCAGGTCGAGTAGACTGGGGTAAGCCGGCGGAGGTAATCTCGAGACGCTTCACCGATATGGTGGTGCGAGCAGCAGTCGAGTGTTTAGGCGTGCGCGGGGAGGGCAATACTACAAGGGGTTATGAACGGTGGTCTCCAGCTCTGGAGGCCCTACGCAGGGGTAATAATAAAGCAAGGAAGGTTTGGCAAAGGCTTAAGAGACGGGGGGGGGGGGGGGTACTGGGAACAACAGGCCAAGGTTGACTATCACACGAAGCGTAGGATATACAGAGAGGCGATGGAGAGGGCGCAGCTCGAATTCTTCCGGGAACTTGCGGATTCCGGTAACGTCGACCCATGGGGACTTGCATACAGAGCAGCGAGCGGCAGAGTACGCCCGCCACCTAACGTAATTAACGGGGTGGTACTCATGGGAAGCAGTACTTTAGACGTGGAGAGCACGATGAAGGGAATAATGCAGGCTCTATGCCCAGATGACGATCTGGGGCGAGATACGGCATACCATCGCCAGGTCCGAATAGCGGCAGCCTGTCTGCCGTCGGGTCGGGATGCGCCTCCTCCTTCGCTGCAACAAGTCGAGAAAATACTCAGGGATCTCCCTAACACGGCTCCGGGGATCGATGGAGTTACAGCCCGCATGTTGAAACATGTGTGGCACGTGGCTGGCTCCGAGCTGACGCGAGTTTTTGGTAAGTGCGTTACGGAGGGTGTTTTTCCCGATGCGTGGAAGGACGGGCGGCTCATCATCTTGCCGAAGGGCGGTGATAGGCCACTGTCCGATCCTAAAGCGTATCGCCCCGTAACGCTACTCTCGGTCCTGGGTAAGACCCTTGAGTGGGTTATGCTTGCATGCGCGCCTACCATCTCGCGCGGTATCTCGGCGGGGCAGCACGGGTTCTCTCGGGGTAGGTCGACGCTAACAGCGTTAAACGAGATTCTGACGTCAGTGTCTGAGAGCCGGTCTAAGTATGTACAGGCAATATTCCTGGACATCTTGGGCGCCTTCGACAATGCCTGGTGGCCGATGGTCCTGTTAAAGGTTAAGGGGGGGGGGGGGCTGCCCGCCCAACATCTACAGGATGCTAGCCTCCTACTTCACGAATAGACGTGTGGGCTTGTTTCTTGGGAAGGAGGTCCTGTGGAAGAAATCCACAATGGGATACCCGCAGGGGTCGGTGCTCGGGCCGTCACTGTGGAACATCCTGACGGACGACCTGCTCCGGCTGCCGTATCCAGACGGAGTAAAGCTGGTCGCATACGCGGATGATGTTACGATTCTCATTGAGTCTGAATCGCGAGCCGGCATCGAGGCATCAGCCTCATGCGCCATAAGTGAATGGGGGTCGCGAAACCGACTGGCCTTCTTCCCTACCGAAGCATATACTATGACTATGAAGGGAGGACTGGTTGGAAGGCCGCCCACAGTTAGACTCGATGGGATCTCAGTCAAAAGCGTACAATCGACCAGAGTTCTAGGTGTGGTGATTGACGCGGGTCGGTCCTTTCAGGAACACGCGGTGTCGATAGGGGAGCGGGCTGCTGCGGGGTTCGGAAAGATGGCTAGGGTATCCGCATCATCCTGGGGGGTTAGGTATCGCGCCCTAAAAATTCTTTATCAGGGCACCTTTGTGGCTACGGTCACATATGCGGCGGGATGTTGGTGGCGGCGACACACTGCGTACGTAGTTAGGACGGCACTGCTTCGGGCGCAGAGACCGGCTCTCATACTACTGACCAAATGTTACAGGTCAGTGAGTACCGCGGCCATGCCAGTTTTGGCGGGGGTGTTACCGGCGGACCTCGAGGTTGCGCGTGCTGGTAGGGTTGACGAGGTACGGGGACTGCCGGGGGTCGAATTCAGGACCAGGAGGAAACAAATCACGGAGGAGACTGTAGCCGAATGGCAACAGAGATGGGCAGCGGAGGATAAGGGTAGGGAGCTCCATCGATTTTTCCCGGACGTGGCGGCTCGCCTCGGGGCGACTTGGGTCGAGCCGGACTATCAAGTCTCGCAGATTTTAACCGGGCATGGGTGCTTCAATAAGAGGCTGTCTGACATGCGACTGCGCGAGAGCAGTGCGTGTCTGTGCGGAGCCGGGGACGAGGATTTCCACCACGTTTTGTGGAGCTGCCACTTGTACCACGAGATAAGGGGGGTAATGATAGATGGGATCGTGCGTTCGGATGAGCGACCGGCCTACTACTGCGATCTGGTGTCCTCTAAGAGGAACTACCAGCGGTTAAGAGACTTTGCGCATAAATGGTTTAAGATCAGGGGTAGGCTGGAATAAAAGTACGGGCCCAGGACCTTGGCGGGCGCGCGAACGGAGGCGTGATTGTGCCGTTGCCCGATAGGGGATCTCACCAGAAGCAGCCCCAGAATGGGGAGAATGCTCGATAGGGACTAGTTAAAAACAACTTGTAGAGATCAAGAAGCGCCTGCGGGTGTAGTGACGCCTACGTGCCATACCCGCAGCCGTCTCACGATTCGGCCCATATGACATGAAGTCGGTGGGGCCATGGGAAGGTGGTGGGTTGTCCCTATCTACTTCGTCGTTCGCTCTCGTCGGAGACGGTCGTATTGAAGTGCGCGCTGAATTTTTAAATTTTTAAATTTATTTAATTCAGTATATTTTTATTTCTGTAGTTCGAAAATCGGTCCCTCCTGCTCTCTCTTGGGGTAGTGCCCATAAGAGGCAGCGGCCATTTTGATTTTTGTACGGCGAAAAGTGAGACAGAGACTCGGTGTTCTGACATTTGTGGTGTGTAATCGGCCCCTCTCGCTTGTTCTTGGGACATCGCTCATAAGAGGCGGCGGCCATATTGATTTCGTGAGTGAGACAGTGACTCGGAGTGAGTGACAGTGACACTAGTGACAGTGACACAACCGCGATAAGTGCGACAGTGACGTTTAACTAGTTCTTTTACTAGTAGTGCGCGTGTTCGCCTACAGAGGGCGCAGTGTTAGTGACACATCCCACTAGTTACTTAGTTTATATCTGTGTTCGTGTTTTGCCCATAGAGGGCGCCGTAATCTCGTTGGTGACATTAACCAACAAGTGTGTGCGTTTCACCGGCAGAGGGCGCGCGTGTTGCGTGTGCGCCTATATATACTACCTGGAGCGGTAGGGGTGAGTGCTTCCAAGTACATTTGCGGCTGTGTTTTCCTCGACGACCTGTACTCGCGAACCTTAGGTTCGTGAATTTCATTTGTTTCACTACAATAGTGGTGACTACAGGTGGTGACCTTCGGTGGGCACATAACCGCCGTACATAGTTTTTTTTTTTTTTTCTTTTTGTTTGTATCATAGTTTTATAGCATTGTAGTGTAGACCTAGATATGAGCAGCTCCTCGGAGGAGGGGGGTCACCCCCCTCCCCGACCGATGGACCCATTTAGGCCGAGGGGGTCCTTGCGTAGGACCCCACCAACGGAGCCGCGCGCTGCCCGGGAGGTTGTCATGAGGACGCCGCCTGAGGTCCTGGAGCTGGCACAGGCGGCCTTCGACTCTGTCCTCGCTGCGGCATCGCCGAGGAGTATCCCGGCGTATCCCCCCACCCCGACGTTTTCTCCCGCACCCTTGCAGGATCCGGAGCCCTTGGCGCCAGAACGCCAACGCCCCGGCGCCGCAAAGCGCATACTCTCGCCGGATGCTCAGGCGGAGACGGAGCCGAAGCGCCGCACTGCTCGCGATCTGTCGGTGGCCAGTGGCCAACCTGAACATCTTGCACCACCCATAGTGCACACACCGGCCACGGAATACGGGTCGCCCTTCTCGTCGGGCGACGACGAATTCCTGCTAGGGGACGAGGACTTGGCCAGAGCCTCGGCGAGACAGCTTCTCGCCAAGGCCAGCTTGGCGTACCGCAGTATATCGGCGGTAGCGGGCGGGCAGGCATCCCGCCTCAATAAGGCGGATCTAGCGTCCATAAGCGGACAGCTCAGGGTCATCATGGAGATTGTGGGGCACTGCTGCGTCACCGTGGAGGGACAAAAAAGTGCGGTTGCAGAGATGCAGAAGCACCACAACATGCTGGATGAGGCCCGCGCACGAGAGGCCGAACGTGCCTCGAGGGCGGAAGCCGAGGCCGAGCGGGCCAAACTGGAAGCAGCGGCAGCTTCTACCACGATCGGTGCTACTAGCGACGGCTGGCAGACCGTGAATTATGCGAGGGCCTTGAAACGGGCCCCAAAAGCAGCACCCTTAAGGATTCCCCCCCCTCCCGCTGCGACCCTGGCGATATACCCGGCGGAAGGAAGTGATCTGAAAACAGCGGAACAGACCAAAATGGTGCTGAAAAGATCAGTCGAGCCGGGACAGTTGGGAGCCCAAATAGTGGGGCTACGACGGGTCGCCAACTCGGGGCTAATTCTGAAGACTGCTACTCAAGAAGCGGCAACAAAAATTAAGGCGGCAATGCCGGCGACCCTGCAAGTCAGGGACGCCAAATCAAGGTCGCCCTTAGTTGCCCTGAGAAACTTGGAGGGCGACCCGAAAATTGAGGACGTGATTGCAGCCATGCATGACCAGGACTTCAAAGAAGATTCGACATGGACACTAGAGAAGCTGAAGAAAGAAGCCAGGATGGCCTTTAAAAAGTCCAGAAGAGGTGGGAACCGGACTACGGTAGTGCGGGCATGCTCCCCCTCACTACGAACAGCGCTAGTGTCCAAGGAAAGGCTCTACATCGGCTGGGAGGTAGTGGTAGTGGAGGACTATGCAGAAGTGACATGCTGTCATAAGTGCCAGCAGTACGGCCACCCGGAGAAGTTGTGCCGTGCCAATTCACCTACCTGCAGCAAGTGTGGCAAGGAAGGCCACAAAATGGAGGACTGCAAGTCGCCAACCTCCTGTTGTGCGACTGGACTGTCACCCTAGCAGAAGCAGGCCGGGGTGGCGGCGAGCGCGTTGCGAAGCGCGCTCGCTTCCAGGGAGCACAGGGAACATGGGGTTCCCACACGGGGCGGGGGTCGTCTACTCGTCTGTAGATGACCCGAGGTATGTCGGGGCACCAGGGCCTTCCTTTCTAGGGTATACCTGGTTCCCCGGCAATTAGTACCCGGCGAAGGCGTGCGGTTTTAGTCGGTTCGTGTCCGACATGCCACCGACAGGTGGTATCCAAGGGGATTTCCGCACGGAAAAAAAAAAAAAAAAAAAAAAAAAAAGGTACAGTGATGACATAGATCTACACTTGGACCAGCTAGGGCGGGTCCTAGACCATCTACGCGGTAGGAAGGTAATAATATGTGCAGACACCAACGCCCACTCCCCGATGTGGTTCTCCGAGCCACGGCAGTACCGGGGCAGAGGCCCTGATGTCAGCCACCGCAAGGAGGCCATGGAGGCCTTCATACTAGCTCGCAACCTCCGAATTGCGAACACCGCTGGAGAACCGCACACCTTCAGCACCGCTAACGGGGAGTCGAACATCGACCTCACCTTACACACAAGGGACGTGCACATATTGGACTGGAGAGTTCATATCGGAGCCAGTTCTAGCGACCATCGGCTAATTACCTTCAGTGTGGCGAGCTCAGGCTCATTTGCTCCACGTGCTGAGCTGCAGGGGGGGCTGCCGATTAGGTTCCGGGATCGCCGTGCAAACTGGGAACTCTTTGAATCGAAAATCCACGAGCGTATGGGTTGGATTAAATGGAGCACGCCGGCGTCCGCGGTATGTAAGCAGTTTAATAGTATAATTGTAAGTACAGCAAAAGATACCCTTGGGGTATCTCGTGAAAGTAAGAGAGACAATGGCTATGAATGGTGGACAAACGAGGTTGAGAGGCATCGGGTTGAAAATATGCGCAAAAGGAGGATGTGGCAACGTACCCGGAAACGGGCAGGCCAGGCGGAAATTGAGGCAAGAGAGGCGTTTCATCGTGCTAGGAGTGAATATAGAGCGGCCATGGAGAGGGCGCAACTTAAATTTTTTCGTGACATAGCCGAATCCGGTAATCAGGACCCCTGGGGTGTTGCTTACCGTGCCGCGTGCGGGAGGGTTCGCCCTCCACGCAATGTAATTAGTGGGACAAAGTTTGCCGAAGGGTATGCTGGGAGCGTGCGCGAGGCCGCGCACAGCCTTATACATAGCCTGTGTCCGGACGACTACCTGTCCAAGGACGATGTTTATCATCGACAGGTGCGCTTGGCGGCTGCGTGCTCGCCCTCAGGTGAGGATGCCCCCTCTCCGTCGGTACAAGATCTAGATAGTATAGTCAGGGCTTTGCCTAACACTGCTCCGGATCAGCCGCGGGCTGTCGGACTGCCAGCATGGTTTCACTCGGGGACGGTCGACGGAGTCTGCACTTCTGCAACTCCTTTCTTCTGCTAGGAACAGTTCGTCTCGGTACGTGCAAGCCGTTTTTCTTGATATCTCTGGCGCCTTCGACAACGCATGGTGGCCTATGATCTTGCTGAAGGCTAAGCGGGGGGGTTGCCCGCGTAACATCTACTCGATGCTTGCGGGCTACTTCGTCGACAGGCGCGTTGGCTTGTTCGTTGGCAATCATGTCGAGTGGAAGACGGCAACTATGGGTTGCCCGCAGAGATCGGTGTTGGGACCCACGCTCTGGAACGTCCTGATGGATGACTTGCTTCGGTTGCCGCTCCCTGGGGGGGTGGAGATTGTGGCGTACGCCGATGACGTGACGATCCTGGTTGAGGCGGATTCCCGGGCGAGAGTAGAGGCGACGGCCTCTACCGTTTTACAACTCGTCGGTGAGTGGGGGACCAGAAATCGGCTGCGATTTTCCTCCTCGAAGTCGTCTACGATGACTCTGAGGGGGAAACTACAGCGTCCCCCCACCATCAGGTTCGGCGGCGAATCGATCAGGAGCGTCACGTCAACCACAGTCTTGGGGGTGGTAATCGACGCGAGCCTGTCGTTTGCTCAGCACGCAGCATCCATTGGGGAGCGGGCGGCAAATTGCTTCGGCAAGATGTCGAGAGTGTCGGCGAGCTCGTGGGGGGTTAGGGCACTACGGGTACTGTACCAGGGTACGTACGTCGCTACGGTGACGTACGCTGCCGTATGCTGGTACGAGCGTGCGTCCCTACACGTTGTGCGGAGGGCGCTTCTGCGCACCCAGAGACCGGCCTTGGTCCTTCTGACCAAGGCGTACCGAACGACGAGCAGTTCTGCCCTCCCGGTATTGGCCGGCGTACTTCCGGCTGACCTCGAGGTAATCCGTGCTGGCAGACTAGGCGTAGCGCGTACACAGCACGCGACCAAGGTAGAGCTAGCGGCGGAGAAACGTCGCAATTGGGACCTCGTTGTCGACGCCTGGCAAACCAGGTGGGACACCTCAGAGAAGGGGAGGGAAACGTATCGGTTCTTCCCTGACGTGGCGGTGAGACTCGGGGCAACCTGGGTCGAACCGGACTATGAAACGTCGCAAATCTTAACCGGACATGGTTGCTTTCGTAAAAGGCTCTGTGATTTGAAGCTAACCGAAGTCAGCGAGTGCTACTGCGGATTAGGCGTAGAAGAGGATATGCATCATGTGTTGTGGGAATGCCCACTGTATGAGGAACAAAGGTGTAAGTTGCTGAATGGGATTACTAGTTTCGAAGACGGACCGGTGTACTACGGTGACCTGGTTTCCTCTGAGACGAACTTCAAGCAGCTACGGGACTTCGCGCACGGGTGGCACTACATTAGGAGCAGATTGGAGCGATGATAACGGCGGCTATAGAGCGCGAACACGAAGTCGCCGTTATGTGACGTCAAGCCCCAGAAAGGGGAGAGTGTCCAAAGACAAATAGGGACGGACATAGAGATAAACAATATGTAGGGAGTCAAGAAAGGACACGCGTGAAAGGGCTCGAGCAAGTAGCGCGTGTCCCTCCCGTGCTTCGGCCCGTTATAACCGAGAGGTTGGTAGGGCCATGGGAAGGTTGGAGGGTGTCCCTATCTACTCGTACCGTGACCCTATCTAATCGTACTTCGTTCGTCGTTCTCGTCGGGGACGGACGTGTTGTGAAGTGCGCTGCGCGATTTTATTTGATTACTTTAATTTTAATTGTACCCAACTGTTGCGTGGTGTGAGGAATCGGCCGCTCTCGCTCTATCCTGGGGCTGTGGCCATTAAAGGCAGCGGCCATCTTTAAAAGTGAAAGAGATAGTGACTCAAGTGACACTTTGGATTTGTGCGTCAGATTTGTAAGTTATCGGCCGCTCTCGTTCTCTCTTAGGGCTTCGCCCATTAGAGGCGGGGGCCCATCTTGTTTTGTGAAAGAGATAGTGACTCCAGTGACAGTGACACTTATGTGTAAGTGACGTTGGTATTGGTGACATCGACAGCTGTGACAGTGACACTGGTGACCGGCGTCGCTTCTGACAGTGGCAGTGTGTCGGTTGGAGTGATCGCCACAAGAGGGCGACAGTGAGGCCGGGCGCGCTGTTTGGTGCGTTTACTTGCCGCGCGAGGCGCTGGTGAACGGTAATTGACAGTAAGTGACAGAGGCGTTTTACTAGTTGCGTGCGGGTCTACGATTTCGCGTGATCACCGCTTGGTGGCGCTGGTGCGTCCGAGCGCACACGCTGGTGCGTGTACTTGCCGCGGGAGGCGCTGGTGAGCGGTAAGTGACAGAGGCGCTTATACTAGTTACGTGCGGTCACCC
>CADEBD010000621.1:0-24369 GCA_902825455.1 Arctia plantaginis
ACGGTTTTGTTTTATGCCATTTTTTTTTTTTAAAGGTGCCTTTTTTTTCCACGCTTTGCTAAGGAGGAAGTGGATTTACTGGGGTTTCCAAACTCCTCCAATTTTTCTTCTGATTAATTCTTTGCGGGTCCAAGACAGTTTAATTTTTCCTGGACTTCCGAGGTCATAACTCGGTGTGTTCGTGGGTCACTGCTGTGGATCCTGGTGTACAGGAGTTACAGTGGTGGGCATGTGGGCGGGATTAGTAAAAAAAAACCCCGTATGCAATACAAATATAATGGATAAATAACTGTAACAAAGGTGCAGCATGTCTTGATAATTCTTTATTTCCACAATTTTATTTTTCTTTAGAGCGAAAATCAGTAGATCAATGTTTGTATGTAGCGTAATACACCAGGGTTTTCCCTGTCATCTCGTGGCAAATATATCCAAAAGGGGACGTAGCATTGTAAACGTTACATAACTAATCCGTATGTTAGTTTCGGAAAATTATAACAGGCCCTTTACGGAAGCCGGATAATGAAGCCTTTTGATCAATCATTTTTGTGTCTACGGTGGAATACGGACAGTAGATCGCTGTCGAAAACGTATTCCTATCAAGAAGCTGTGTTCTTGGTATTGGTGACCCCACTAAGCAGGGCAGGCGCAGATTGTCTGAAGCACACAAAGTTGCACAAAAAATACAAAAATCAGATACTGTAATGAGGGAAGCACTACCTGCTCGAGTTAAAACTTCAAATAGTTTTGCGATATCTAGCTACTGGCGATTCTTTTCGCAGTTTAGAAAGTCACTTTCGCGTACCAAAATGCTCTAATCCTTGTTTTACCTTCAGTACTACATGCAATTATGAAGCATTAATTGAATTTATACAGGTCAGCATGATTAAGTATAAAAACTATTACTTTTTATTATTTTTATTTAAATAGTAAGTACAACTAAAATCAGTTCAAATTATATTATAATTAATCTCTTAATAAAAAAATGATTCATTCGTCTGTTCGAGTAATAATTCCACCAATATTACGCATAGGCAATAGCCTCTTCTAACTCTACGGTATCCTGAACTGAAGCATTAGCTTGATTCAGGGTATTTTGTGGTGACATTAACATATCTGGTATATGAAGAGTGTAATACTCTGTTGCGTTAGTTGAAGATTCGACGACTGGATGGCGTAGTGGTTTGTGTAACGGACTGCTATTCCAAAGGTCGCGGGTTCGATTCCCGCTCAAGTCAAACATTTGTGTGCATGAACATTTGATGTTTGATTTGGTCTGGGGGTTTCTATGTATAATATGTATGTATTTACAAAAAAAAAAAAGTATATATGTATTTATATCAGTTGTCTAGTACCCATAGTACAAGCTCTGCTTAGTTTGGGACTAGATGGCGTTGTGTGTATGTGATAGAATATTATTATTATTATTCTCTTTATTTACTTTATATACATATTATTTAATTTTAAATATACCTTTTAAAAAAATACTTTTAAAAAAATAAAAAATAGTAGACCACCAAAATGGGTACAGGGACCCGGGGACACCGGGTGGTTAGGACTCCAAAGATAGGAACCTCCCACTAACGAGCCGTGTAAAGGGGAGGTTTGCCTTCTGCTCAGACCCTTGATCCGCCACCAACGTGACCTTTTAAGGGTTTTGGTCGAGGCTTTTGGGCTATAAATCCATGAGCAAACGACTATGGGAAACAATGAACTGAATAAACATTTCCACAACAAAATTTCCCGGAATAAACCAAATATTTAATTTTTTTTTCTTTTCAATTTCACGAGATTCTCGTCATGGGGAAGGCGATAAAACAACTTGGCGCCCGCTCTAATCGATCTACCCAACACAAATCGGCTTATTGGCAAAAATAGTCTGTCTGTGATAAAGCGATCCCAATAAAACGGGCCCCGACCTTTTCTCGAAAAACTGGGTGGGGCACATACCTTAGTATGGACCTCTGATTACAAGATGGTATTTAAGGGAAAGCTGTTGGTTACGATCCGGTATTTGGGTTTTGGGGGCCTGTGCAAATATTCTCCGTTAGCAAGACGAGAACAACCAAAAATAATATGCTTTGATTCGCCAGGACGGTGGCATGCCGACAGATGTCAACCGACCATCTTTCAAGATTATTTCCGTAGTATTGTCATGAAATTGTCCATAATCGCACAAAAACCCCCTTCAGTTTCCCCAAAAGAGATCACCATGCCTTTAGCCGTCGTAGATGCTTTTAAATCTATATCGGCCCCTTTTGGGGCCCCGAAAAAAAAACCGACCATGGACCTTTGCCCTTCCTACCCCCCTGCGATCATTAACCCCAAAGTACTACAGGTCTGCCCCAATTCTCTTTAGCCAGAGCGAGCGGGGTGAACCCGGTATCCACTGCAATCATTGCGATGCACCCCCACGTCGTTGTAAAAATATTTCTGAGATTGCATACCTCGCTTTTGTAGGGTCTTGATTTTTAATGGGGGGACCGCGACCCCCAAGCTTTCGCGGGATATACATTTCATAATGGAACGGGGGTGGTGATTGGGATGCGTCGCAGTGTGCGGACTTTCCTATCAAGGGCATCTATTGGGTCTGAGTCCATCAAAGTATCCCAAAAGGAATACATTAAACCGGCTGACCCAAACCCTTCAGGCTCGCACCTTGTTTCCCCCTGATAAAAGATTTAAGTACTTTTTCAAACGGCCAAAAAAACGTTCCTGCAAAGTTTGTTTTATGTTTGATTCTGGTATTCCCAACGCGTGTATACCAGATACTTTTAAGTTTCGTGGCAGACAGAGTCTGGGTTTTTTTGAATCCAAAAACTCTATTCCCTTTAATTCAACTATCACACCCTTTTTTTACATACAACTGCCCTTGTCTACACCAAATTCCATTTTGATAGAATTTTCTAAAGTTTTCCGTCACCTTTTGTAAATTTTTCAATTGTAATTTTTTTGGGGGCTAAAAGTTCAAAAATCCAATAAAAAGGTGAGATATAACTTGATCATCTTCTGCAAACCTATACCTAACCCCCGAACCCCTAATAAAGTGCTAAGAGGATTAAACCCGACAAAACCACAAGGGCTAACTTACCCTTGAAATATACCCCCTCATCTTTTTTTAGTACATCGTGTATCGCTGTCTGCCGAATCCTGGATAGCGAAGTGCGTTTCCCTTGCCCCTACATGCTTCAAGAAAGTGCACAGAGTTTTATCAATTTTAACAATCCACACCTTCAAAAGCCATTGTGTTCCGATTTATAAACCCCTTTTTATATTATCCAACCTCGCCAAACTCTTACGATTACAAGTCCTGTTGGTAAGGGCTTCTATGAAAGGAGGTCTTTTGTGCCACGGGTCCCACTTCATATCCTTTGAAAACGACATAATCGAATTATTATTTAAAAGTAAAATAAGTTTTAGTCCAGAAAAGATGTTAGAAGTTTATACATGGTAGGTTTAAAAAAAGAAAAGGGCGAAAAATTTTTTTGGTCCTGAACTACCCGACTTTAGAAAGGGGTTATGCCCGTGGTTAAAAAATTGGGGTAAAGAACCGAATCCAAAGCTGCCTGGAAGAGATGCCCAAAAGCGCATTTGACTTCGGAAAACCCCTTTAAACCAAAAGTTTTGAGTCCCCTCGGACCAGGTGATTTTTAATTCGGAATGAACGAACTGCACAACTTTCTCATCTTTACAATTTTAAAAGGTTTTCCCTGGGTTATAGATCACATGAGCGTCTGAATCCTGCAACCAATCACCTTCTATATGAGTGACGGCCCGAAAGATGTTAGCCAAAATGTATTTTTGAATTTTCATCTGGCAAACCATCACCCCCACAGGACCCGGGTTCTCCCATTTCCGGTACACCCACTTCTCATTTTTTTGGAACTCCCCTTTGATTATACCCAAACATTCGTTTTTTTTTACCTTTTTCCTATTTGCCCGCATAAAAAAAAAAAATTGTTTGATTTGTTTTTTATTATTATTATTTTATTATTCTTTTGGTTAGACGCGGGGAACCGACTCTCTTTTATTTTTAAATAAATTGAAAAAATTTTTTGATTTTTAAATCGAGAGCGTCCAAAAAAGGCAGTAGACGCAGTGGCTTGCAATTTTTTTTGGCAAAATGGTAAAAATTCATCCTGTTCTTTTTTTTTCCCTGTTTAGTATTTTCATTTTGTTTATTGTAGTTTTTTCCCCAATTTAATTTCTGACAGGGTTTCAGTATTTGTTAGTTTTTTTTTTTTTTTTGTCAATTTTGAGGTCTAAAAAATTGTAGGGTTGGGAAAATTTTTTTTCTTTTTGGTATATTGGCGATGGACTAGCAGGGAGGGTCAGGGGATGGACTTAAATTGTATTTTTTTATTTCTGAATAGGGGGGATGGTTCAGTTTGTCTAAATCTGGTTAGTCGGAAAATAAAATGGGAAAACTTATAAGTTAAAGTAAGAAAATTCTTGACATTTAAGCCCCTTCTTTAAATTTTGTTTTGTGTATAGTTTTAAAATTAAAAAAAATTAGTATACTTTTTTTTATTTAATTATACAAACAAAAAAACGAAAAACGAAAAACTTTAAATTTTATTTTTTTTTTTCATTTTTTCCAAAAGGGTTTCTGTAAAAGGGGCTTCTATTTCTAGAGGATATAAAAACCTTTGGGAAACTTCCCGGTTTTTGCTGTGGTGAAACTAGATGGAAAGCTGATTAACAAAAAAAAACCCTGTTGATAGGGGCCCAGTGATTTTTTTTAATATAAAGGTTATTTTCAGTACTGTGTTTTTTAGCATTTTAAGATATTTAACTATTGTTTTTACCTAATTGATGTCGGCAGTCAAGGAAGTTTTTAAATGGGGAGCTTTTTTTAACGGAAATATTTTCAGCTTTTAATTTGTTACTCAACTAGAAAAAAAAACGAGATTTTTTATTAATGTTTCAAAAAAATGTTGTTGTTTAAACGGGAACTGTCAAAAAATTCTTCAAATTATGTGGGGTCCCTAGGGGGGTTTTTGTAGCAGGGACGACGTTGTTCGAAAGCTTTTTATGTTCTTTGTTGTGTCACAAAGGGGCCTTAAAAATACTACCGTAACTGTATGACCAAAATTTGCTACTTAAATCTAAACATATTTTTAAAAAAATTACTTTTAAAGGGTTTTTCTTCTCGATCCCCACAAAGTGTTTGTGGGAGAACCCTTTCCATCAATAACGAAGCCTTTTGTACAACCCCAACCTCACTTTAAACTGATTAAAAGCAATCGAAAAAGAGCCGACTTCATTGTTTTACGCATTCCAGCTCATCAAAGGGAGTGCAACGGGTGGGAAAGCAAAAATCTTTTCCAAAAATGTTTAAAATTCCATCCTCAAAAGTCTTTGGGTGCACTATATTTTGGAAATAAAATACTGGGTCTTTTGGTACTTTTCGTGTAAATTTTCCAGTGCAAATTCCACAACTAAAAGAGGAAGATTTTATCTGTGTTTTTCAATTTTATTGTTTAAAAGGTTTGACCGCCCTTTTTAAAACTCGGGGCAATCCCAACTTCCGAGCTTTTTTACAATTAACTTATCGTAAACCCAACGACCCCTAAAAGAAAATAGATAAGATTTTGTTTAAATTTGGGAAAAATAAATCATGTGATAAAAAACCAGTCAAGAAGTTTTTTAATATCTTTAGCTCTTTTTTAAAACCTCAAATAAATCCATCTACATTTTGATCTGTGTGTCCATTCGAAAATTGAAAGAACTTCCAACCCCGTCACAAACTGTTTTTCTTGAAATGCACCCCCCGTAAACCCATTTCCTTATTACACTTTTTTTGTACTTCGTCCTCGAAAAAAATACCACCATCTTTTTTCATGGATTTCATCATTAAATTGTTGGGTTAATAATTTTCGGTTGAAGTTCCACAACGGGTTTTATCAAAACGTCGAATGGGAAAAAAACCCTTCAGAAAAATTTTTCGAAAAAACCTGGGATAAATTATTCCTCTAATTGAACCCTTTATCCTTGCAAGTATAAGTGCGCGGGGACTTATTTTAAGGTAAATCCCCCGATGCATGGAAAAAAGGAAGCATTTTTTAAAAAACGCATTTCCCAAATGAGCTTCCCAGTCCCCCATACGTTCAGCTCTTATAAATTCTTTTGAAAGGGGAACCACCCGAAAAATGTACCCAAAATTTGGTGCAGTTGGTCCCCCTTTTTCTGATATTCCATTATCTTTTTATTAAAAAAAATCAAGTAAAAGTTCAGATATTACCTTATCATTTTCAATGTCAAAATTAAAAAGGTTTTATAGAGGAATTTTTCCACTGTAATTATAAGACTGATCCTACCATCACAATAGCTAGTTTTTTTAATATTTTTAAATTGTTTAAAGTGAGCTAAAGGTTAAAAACGTTTTGAGCTCAAAACTGCCCTCGCTTAACCCAGGGCCCAAAAGCATTTTTCCCCTAAAGACTTGGGAAACCCATAAACTCAAAAGAAACTTTTTTTTAAACCATTTCCATGCATAAATAACCTATTGCGCCGAAAAAGGGACATTAACAAATGAAATCCTCCCAGCCCCTCACTAAAAATCTTTTGAAAATTTCCCGGGATCCTTCAGGTGCACAAATAAAATTTCCCCGAGTTTTTCCAAATAGGGGTTGATCAAAAGTAATTTGCAAACTGAAAGGGGTTGTGATTTTACATCTTCAAAAGCACAAAGAAAAGTTGTTATATCGTATTGTAATTATTTGAGGCTGTTGAACAAAGGCAAAAATAAAATTTTTTGATTTTAAAAAATTCTACAATTTTGCTAGTCACGGGTTAAATAAACCTTTCCCAACCAGGAAAAGGGAAAAAAAGTTTTTACATTTTCCAAAAACCCCCATATAAAACATCAATTTTTTTTTGAAGATCCTTTTTTTTTATTTTCGTATTCAAAATCTCGCCCCCAATTTTTTTTTCTTTTATCCTACTACCCATATTTTGATAAACCTGTATGGGTTTCATGAGCCTTGGTTGCAAATCTTTAGCTGAAAAGGATTTTAGTTACCGCGGCATCGGCGGGTTCAGTAATTTTGAATCTTTGGGATTTACTTTGTAAATCCCCAAATTTATGAAGCGTATTATTCCCGTCCAAAGTATTTACATTAATATCACCCTTTATCTAAACCCTTTTGGGAAACAAATGTGCCATTTGGTGATAAAATTTTTGAGGTGGGCGACTAAAAACTGCTGCTGCTTCATCCTTCATTTTTTCACTGAAAATTTTGGCGCAAAAACCCAAAAGGGATGAAAAAATTTGTAAAACCCCGGGTTTTAAACCAAAACCGCCGTTTGGAAAAAAACTAAAGCCCCAGCTGTAATTTAACTTGAAGGTCTGGGCCGAACAGCTTTCATTATGTTTATAAACTAATTTTGTGCAAACTAATTTTAAAATGACCCAAAATCATGACGCTATTTTTTAAGAATGTTTTGGTTTGTTAAAAAAAAGATAATGATTGGGGAAAATATCGTTATTTATACTTCAAACATTCTCCCCGGGGCGGGTACATAGTATTATCAAACATAAAAAGATTAAATATTTTCTAAAATAATTTCTGCCCCAGTTTTAAAAGTTTTCCCCCTTTTTTTTCCTTTTCATTCAATTTTTTTTTATCAGACCGGGGCCTTGATTTAAAAATGTTTTGGGTAATTGCTACAAAAAAAAATAAATGTTTTTTTCCCCAGGCTTCTTTGTAAAAATAATTCTACTCCCATATTTTTAATTTTAAATCTTTATTTTTATAATCCCGTTTTCAAAAGCACATTTTGGAAAAACATTTTCAGTTCATCTAACAAAACCCTTGGCAGTCATCGCTATTTTAAAATGAATTTTTAAAATTTCCTCCTTTGGGCGGGATTTTATACCCTTTAATTTTTGAGGAGGGCCCAAATTTTTACCCCCATTTAATTAGGTTCGGAAGGGTTTTGTAACAACGTAAATGGTATTTACCCGTCAGCACAAAAAAATTTAAATTACTGAAAAATTAATAGGGGCGCAAAAAACAGTTTTTTGGGGACACTCTTTCAAACGTTTTTAAACAAATTTTAAAAAAGGGGGAAAATTTTTTGAATTTTAAGTGTAGAAATTTTATAAATTTTTTCGGCGAAAAATTTTTTTCACTTTCTTCTTTTCTTTGCTTCTTCACCCGCTTCTTTCGCCAAAAAAATAAGCAGTATTTTAAAAAAACCCAAAAGCTGGTTTTTCATTTAAATTCCCGCTTTTATGGGCCCCGTTTTGGTGATACAAAATTAAGGTGGGCTGACAAAGGGGGAAAGAGGGGGGTTTTATTAAATATTTTTTGAGGCCCTATTTAAAAGAAGGGTTTGTATTTAAACGGGTTTGGCTTGCGCTGGGGGGTGACGTGCGGGGTTTTTGTTGAAGGTAAAGGTTTGTGGGAAACCTCGTGGTCACTTTTTCCCTGGAAAAATTTTTTACGGAGTTAATTTTCACCCCACGGGCTACTTTATAGTTTGTAACGGGCCACACAAAATTTAAAAAATTAAAGTTTCTTCCCGGGCACAAATTTTTAAATGTCTAGTTTTTACGCTATGTTGATCCCCCACTTTTTTGGGGGGAAGTAAGAGCTTTTTTCTTTGACATTTAACAATTTTTACGACGTCACTCTTGACAGCCGCTTTACGTTCGGGAAAACTGCGTCGCGCCCCATTACTGGCGCGAACACGCTTAGTTTTGAGGGGGGCTTATTTTTGAAGTACGGCCCTTTTCTTCCACTTTTGTTCTTTTTGATGCGGGAAAATTGAATTTTTTTCCGTGTATGATTTTGAAATCCACTAAATTTGGGAACGGACTTTTGGCTTCTTACATAATCGGGCAAACTCATCATTTTCTTGCGCCCCCTTGCATTAAAAAAAAAGTTGGCTTTTCCACGCCCTGACAACAACATTTTCTCTTCATTTCAAAAGTTTATTACAAAAAAAGCAAAATTGGACTTTTTTTTTAAATTTTAAATCACACTACTTAAATATTGACGCTTGTAATAAAACTTTTATAGTCACTGAACTGCTGGGTTAAACACTAAAAGAACCCGGTATACGTGAAAGGGACCCCAACAGGAAAAAAGGGAATGGGCAATTTTTTTTGGGCCAGATGTTATTCAAGTAAGGGGTTTTCGGAAAGGGGGAACCGGGGGGCTTTTAGAGAAAAATTTTTCTTAGAATAGTTTTAATGTATACAAAAAGAGACACGATGGGCATTTTTGTTTTGCTTGAGTACCAAAATTTAGGTATATACGGGCATATTGTGCATACTTTTTGGGGAAACATGATTCTTAAAAGTGCAATTTGGGAAAATGGGGGGGTTCTTAGAGAAAAAATCATGGGACCTTTTTTTATAGAAAATTTGGGTAGATCTAAAACTTTTGTTTTAAAGGAAATTTTTTCGTTTAAAAATTCCCCGTTTTTCGAGAAAAACCCAAAAAAACCTAAAATTTTGCCCCGGGGTTTCCCGAATAATCCCTAAGCTCACAGGGGAAACGAGGGGACTTTTGACACTTTTTTTCCCTTTGTGGTAAACCAAGGTCTCTCGAAGATTTGGTTTCGTCGGAATTTTCTTTATTTAAAATTGTCTAAAATGCCCGACTATAATACCCTACTAGTGAATTGTTATCTCCCTCAAAATATACTTCTTATAAAATATAATCACAACAACCACCGTCCCAATTGGAAAGGGAAAAACATAAAGATTTTGGGGAAAACACATGTTTTCCCCTTTCGAAAACAGAGTTTCATTTAAAAGGGGGTCACGGCAACTCTACACTCCCTTTGAAGAGATGACCACTCTCTTGACACAGTTTTGAAGCGTGTTTAATTCCGGGCCGCGTCAGCCCGCAAAAGGCACAGACCAGATGAGTGCACACCGTTAAACCTCCTGGTCATTTTTTTGATGGGAGAGCCAATATTTTACCGTCCTGATAGAGTTATCTTTCAAGTCCTATCATAGCCTGAAAAGGGAAGGGCTTTTAGTGAAAAAGGTATGTTGAAAACTTTTGGCGTAAGGGGCTAAAAACTTGACACTTTTTTTCCATAGGTTTAAATAACTATAAGATACCTAAACCCCCAAAGTGGAGATGTTTTTTGGAAAGAAGATGACCCCCCTCCCCCCAAAAGTGGCTTTTTGGGTAGATTTGTAAAAACACCCAGGCCTGTTAACCCTTCCCCGAGGGGGGTTACTTAAAGTGAAAAAACTCTTTTTTTAAAAAGCCCCCTTTAAAAAATTGTGTGTTTGCCTTTTCGCAGTTTAAAAAAAATGTTTTTTATTGTTTTTTAAATTCAAATTTATTAAAAACCGTTTTTTAAAAATTTTCCCAATAATTTTGTTATTTTACTAGGCAGGCCCAGTTCCTAAAAATTGAAAACCTATTTGTTTTTCCCCGGAGTTTTTCCCACCAAGACGGGATTTTTTATTCAAACTACTATTTTCTGTATACTCCCCACGGTGGGGCGGCAATTTCAAAGGGGAAAAAGGGTCCTTGGTGGGCGGTTGTTGAAGAAAAATTACTTAGTTGACATGCTATCTTTTGGTTTGGCCTGTACAAAATTTTACATTTTAAAATCGCGGTGTAAAGATTCTGCGTAGGGGAATGACATTGGGAGTTTTATAAAATAAAAAAAAAATTTTTTTTTAACATACTTTTTGAGTATTTTTTTTAACCCTTATTTTTTGAAAACTGGGTTCATCCCGGGGAACAATTAAAAAACAAATATCTTGAAAAAATCTTATTTTTTTAAAATTATAACTGCTTTTACTGAAAATTAAATTTACCGATTTTAAATTCTGAATGATATTTACCACGACGTGTTACGGGGGTTTTTTCCGAAAAAAACTGCCCACAAATCTTCAACATGTCTTTTAAATTTACTATCGACGGTAAAGGCTAAATTTATCCAAGCGACATTTTTTGCGATTTTTAAATTTAAAATACATATTCGGAATCAGCCCCAAAAAATTTTCTCCGTCGTTTTATCAGGTTTTTAAAATTTTTTGGCTACTTTTTTTTGGGGCCCTTTGCCCCACAGCAAAAAAAGGGCCCCATTTCTAAAACTCATTGATCTATAAAGAACAAAATTAGACAAAATTTTAGGGGGCTTTATGAAATTAAGCTATTTTGTGTTTTGAAAATTTTATAAAAAATGTTTTTCGCCATTAAATTTTTGTTTTGTGGGGTTTTGGCCCCATTTTTCATTAAACCAAAAAAAAATAAGTTTTGTCGTTTGGCTCCTTTTGCATTAAATACATAAAAAAAACCCTGTCGCTTGAAAAATTTTTCTTAAGTTTTTTTAAAAAAATTAAAAATTTTTTAAATAGGGCTCTTGACCCCCTTTTTGTTTTATTTTTGGATAATGTGAGTAATGTCCCCTTTTTGGGGATTTCAACCGAACTATTTTCCCTTAATGTTTTGGCGGTTGAAACAAATTTTTTTAAATTCAGTATTTGTAAAAATTAGCATTTCCCCTTTATTTTTAATCAAATCGGGGTTTTAAAACCAAAAGGCCCTCCAATAAATTATTGGGAAATTAGCCACTCCTTAGTCGCTTGGGAAATAAGTTCCCAAATTTTTTGCGCGTTTTTGTGTAAGTGTCCCAGTAAACTCAAACCCCCGCTGCGCGCGTCAGTCAGCCGCCAACACTGAAAAAAGGGTTGTGTGCGAACAAGTGTGAAGATAACGGTTGATTTTTTGGGAAGAACCCAAAAATTTTGTTTTATCTAAATAAACAAAAGAAAAGGGTCTGAATTACCAGGAATATTTGAATACCCCGGACCCCCGGGTGGGGTTCTCCCCGTGGGCGGGGAGGAATACCCCCCACTGGCGCGTCCCCGGGTTGGGGGATAGGGGGAAAGGGCCCCCCGATTTTGGGGGTTACCGGCATTGGCCGGCGCGGGGCCAAACCCAAAGGGGGCGCTCCTGCCCCGTCGACCCCAGTCGACTAGGCAGGGCGCGACCCCCCTTGGGGGGGCAGGCGCATCTGGGCGGGGGGTTTGTTTTTCTCCTCCAAA
This sequence comes from Arctia plantaginis, assembly GCA_902825455.1. Classification (NCBI taxonomy): domain Eukaryota; kingdom Metazoa; phylum Arthropoda; class Insecta; order Lepidoptera; family Erebidae; genus Arctia; species Arctia plantaginis. Next base: position 12,029 of record CADEBD010000621.1, read on the forward strand.
TTTTTGAGGAGCAAAAAAATCTTGGCGGGGCCCCTGATTCGGGGGTGGCCGGAAGCGGACGGGGGCATGGGTTCAAAGCCGGGCCCTTTTGGGGGGGTTGCTTACCCCCGGCCCCCCAAAGGAAGGGGCACCCCAAAGTAAAAAACCACCCAATCCCAAGTTTTGGGAGCCCCGGGGGAGGGGGTGAATGGCCGTTGGGGTACGGGGCGTTAGCGCTCCCCCCCTGCTGGGACCCGCCGGGCCCCCAGCCCTAAGTAGGGTTTCCCGGGGACTTAAAAACCCCTGCCCCGGGGTTTACCTGTTTTGCTTTGTACTCGTGGGAAAACCAAAAGGAACCTCCCCAAAAAATAAAAATAAAAATGATATGGGGCCCGGGTTTTGGGCGGAGAAGGGAAAAAGGAGACCGGGGGGACCGTCTGTCACAAAATGGCAGCGGGGAGCCGAGGAAGGGTTTTCGCGCCCCCTCCAAAATTTTTTGGGGGAACGTCGCCCTGGGGGGGAGCGTAAATCCCCCTCCAACGAAAAGGGGTTTTTGGCCCCAAAAGGGGCCAACCGCAGGGAGAGGTGGTCGCGCAGTGGCGAGTGGAGCCTCCCTCGTCGCCCCAAAAGGGGTCGCTTTTTTGCGGCCCTTTTACGCCGATTTTCCGGGGGTCCGCCTGAAAACAGTCGAGGGTTTAAAACGAAAAGAGCCTTCGGGGTGGTGATGGAAACACAGATTCCGCTGCGTCCCCGCTTGTGCTGGGGAAAAAAAAAACGGAGGCTAATGCGGGAAAGCGGGGGGCAGCGGGGGGCGGTTTGCCGTTGACGAGGTGGGGGAGATGGGGTCCCCCTTTCAAAACCCGGAGCGGGGGCCTTTCTCAAACGGGTTCCGGGGGAAAACACCAACGGCGGGGGGCCTCATCGCCCGGTTTTTGGAAGGCGTTGACGTTTTTCCTGAAATTGCCACTAATCGGGGAATTGCAGTACACGTTTTACCCCGCGCCCTGAAGGGGCGGGTGATTGGGAAAAAAGGGGGGGGGTTGGGTCCCCTTGCCAGAAACCCCGCTCCCAGGAACCCGGGAAGCTGTGGGAGGGGAACGGCCGGTCTCCGAGCTTTAGCTTTAGGACCTCAAGAGAGAGGGTTTCCCCACAAAAAAACTTGCGGGGCCCCCCAGTTTTCCGGCTTCCCCCGCGGTTTTCGGCCCCACCGTCGAACCCCCCCGCCCCCCGCCCTGCGCAGGATGCGGAGATCGAAAAAAAACATTTCCCCATTTTGCTGCAGGCAGTGTGGGGGGTGGGGGGGCCCTATGAATGCCCGCCTGGAAAGGGCCCTTTGGAAATCGAGGGTCCTTCCGGGCCCCGAACCCCGGGCCCCCCGCACGGCGGAAGAAGGGGGAAGGGGGCCGCGCGGCCAAAGGGCCCGGGGAGAGGGCCAGAAACCCGTTAAGGGTTCGTCCCGGGCCCAAAACCCGCCGAATTTATCTGCGGCCCCGGCGACCGCGCCCGGCCCCCCTCAAAGGGCTTGGGCGACGGTCTCCCAAAAAAGGGGGTTAAAAAGAAGGCCCGGGGCAGCCGGCACCCCACCCGGGCCTTTCGAAAATAAAAAGCGGGGGACTCGAAAAAAGTAGGGGGCCCCCGCTCTGGGCTGGGGTGATCACACGCAGCCCGGGGGGGTACGAAGGGGGGCCTTTCCTATAAGGAGGGGCTCTCGGGGGCGAAGGCCAAAGTCGCGTTCCCCCCTTGGCCACCGACTGGCTTTTAGGATGAAGTCGGGGGGTTAAAGGGGGGGCGGTGTTCGGGGGTGGCGGGTCCGGGGGGCCGGGCCCGGGTGAAGGGGGGACATCCCGGCCGCCAATTTTAGGGAGGTCCTTAAAGAGGGAAAAAACTTTGGGTGGGCCAGGCCCGTCAAAACCCCCAGAACGCGCGTCGGGTGGCCGGACGACTCGACGACTTCAGAGGAGGTCTGGGCGGCCGTTGCTCGAAGCAGTGGCTGTCCGGGCCCGGGGGACTTGGGGGGCTTTTTGGGGGAAATTTTCTAGTGGGGGCTGCTGGGCTCGGCAAACCCTTTGGCTGAAATGCCCGGCGCGGGGGGCGAACAAAAATAGCCACAGCGGACGGATTTTGGTGGGTGGGGTTTCGGCACGGGTGAAGCTGCTGCAACCTAGGGGGTTTCGGTTCTTTCCGATGCCCCTTTAGGGGGGGCACGTCGGGGGGCGGTTTTCACCGCCGCAAATTTAAACCCCAGCGATCATGCACCGCTTGGGGGTGAGCCCGGGGCCCAGAGCGGCCCAGGCCCGCGAAGCCAAACCCGAGCCTCCCGTACAGCTGCAGGGGACCCCCCCGAACCCCAGGGTGGGCCGGGGAAGGGGCCCGTTTGGTTCCCCCGGGCCCCAAAGAAGGGGCAAAAAAAAGGGAGGGCCCCCCAAGGCTGACCTCAGTTGGGGGCTCTTCGGGCCCATCCCGGCCCCGGAGTGCCCAGGGAATTGGGTTGTGCGTAAAGGCGCCCAAATTTCCCTTTTCCCCCAGGGCAATATCAACCCCTTCCCGCCAGGGCCAATCTCTTTAAACCAGAGCTGGCGGGAGTGGTTTGGGTTCATGTGCTGTGGTCGCCGAACCGACTATGTCCCCTCCCCAAATAAATGGGGGGGGGACTTTGGGCGGCTCGGTGGCCATATTTTGGGGGGGCTCTTTCTGACCCGTCCCGAAAGGGCACGGGTGGGTGGGCCCCCCCTCGTGGACGGCCCTTTGGGAAATGTTGGGGCGTATTTCTCGCCCCCCCAGGACCCGGCCCCACTTCGAGAGCTTCCTTGGGAGTTGGTTTCCCTCGGGGAACCGGTACAACCCTCGCCCGGTGCTTTCTTTCTCGGGGATTTTCAATGCCAGTCTGGGGGCTGGGGTCCCCGGGCACCGACGCCAAAGGGGAGGCCCTTTTGGGGGAAATGGGGGGTCACACCGGGTTTACCTTCCCTTTAATCGGGGCTCGGGGCCCACACGTGCGTGCACAGCGGGGGGTTCCTAGTGGACGTTTCCCTTTGCTAGTCCCGCTGTCGCGGGGCCGGGGTTTCCCAACTGGCGGTCGATGTGGGGGGGGAGACGTTTTTTGGTCAAACCCTTACATCCTTTAGGGTCTCCCCCGGACCGCGGACGGCCCCTAGTTCGTCTACCCCGGGGAAAGGGGCGGGCCTCGCTGGGGGCGGGAGGCGCCCCGACAGGGAGCTACTCGGGGGGCCCCCTATTGTTTCCGGCCTGGATCGGGGGGTCGGGAACGACCGGACCCCGTCGACGTCGAAAGGAGGGGCAGTGGTTTTACGGGGCAATGGACGAAAAATTTGTGGGCGGTCCATGGGCCCCGGGTCCCCACACAATCCAGGAAAGGGGCCCCCGGGGTACTGGTGGTCCCCCCGAATCGGGGGCATTTTGGGGCGTCTCGTGCGTTCGAGTCAGGCGCCAGTACACCCATACCGGGGAAAAACTCGTCGGGTTTCCCGACGAAGAAGCCGCGCTGTATTAGGTTTTCCCGGGGGCTAAGGAGGCCCGGGCTGGGGCCCTCGGGGAGGGGAAGAAAGGGGCTAGGGGGAGATGTTGGAGACTCTAAAAAAGGGGGTCCTTTTTTGGGGGGGGGGGTTTTTGGGGAATTTAAAACGTGGGGCGGGCCAACCCTCTTCCGGAAGGGGGAAACTCCCCCCCATTTGGGCCCGCCGCCATTTAAGGGGGGGGGCCCCAACCCCGAGGTGGAAAACGATGGGGGGGGCCTTTTCCCCGGGTCCGGGGGGAAAAATACTCCCCGGGGCCCATTTGGGTTTCCCCTTTTCCCGGTTTTGAAAAAGGGACCCCCAATTGATTGGTCCAATCAGGTTGGGGGGGCCGGTTTTTCGGCCGGGCGAAGGTCTGCCCCGGGGGGGGCCCCCCCCGGGCTTCCGCCGCGTTTGGCCCTTGGCGCTGGAAGAGGTGGGGGGGAAATTTAGGGAATATTGCGGCCCGTCGTCCGGCCCTTTTTGGGAAAAGGGCCGGCCGGCCTGCTTTGGGTTTGGGGGCCCCTTGCATTTTGGCCCTTTTTGCCCGGGAAGTTCTGGGGGAAGGGGGAAAACGGGTTCCCCCGGGGGGGGTAGTTTGCCGGCACCCGCCTTTCCCCCGCCCTTTGTTTGGGAGGGGCCCCGGAAACCCCCCGGGCCCCAGTTGGGGCCGTTCGGATTTCGGAAGGGGTGACCCATTACGGGATTTCGCGAAAGGGGGGTGGTTTCCGCGGGGTAAACCGGGCCCCGGGGGCCCCGGGGAAAAGGGTTGTGGGTCCTTTTAGGGCCCCCGCCCAACCGGGGGGTTGGATTGAGGCGTGGCTCCACAAGTTGGCCTCCCCACCTCCGGGGCACGTTTGGGGCGGTTTTTACAAGGGTGGCCCTACCCCTTTGGAGGAAGGGGCCCCCAAAAATCGGGGCCTAAGCGTTTTCCCCCCAGGGGGCCGCCGGGCCCATTTCCCTTGGTTGGGGGGGAAATCGGTTACCCAAAAATGGGTTGGGGCTGAAAGGCCGGGGGGGCCCCCCCCCGGGGGTGGGCCCCAAATTTTCCGGGTGGGGGGCCAAAGTTGGTTCCCAAACGGCCCGGGGGGGGGCCGTACCAGGGGAAATCACGTTGGCCCTTTTGGGCCCCCCGGGGCGGGTTTTCAAGGGGCCCCATACCGCCTTTCCGGAAAGGGGGCCCCAAAAGGGGGAGGCCTAGGTTTTAGGGGCGCCCCCCGACGGGCGCGGCCCCGGGGTTGCCCTGGGGTTTGGGGGGCCAAAATTCCGGCTGTCGATTCCTCCCCCAAAAATGGGTTGGGTTTCTCGACGGCCAGGTGGGTTCCCTGCCCCACTTTCCGGGGTGGAAAATTTTGGCGGGGGACGGCAAGCCCCCCCGGGGGCCCGTCAACACGGGCCTTCCCCAATTATTTTGGCCCGAAAGCCTCCTGCGGCCCCTGTACGAAGGGTTCTTTTGGGGTGGCCCCTTAAGGGGGGGTTTCCTTGGGGGGGGAAGACGGCCGCCCCTTAATCACGGGGTTCCGGGGGGGAAAACCCGGGAGAGGGGGTGGGGGGGCCGCGGTTTTTAGGTTTAAGGGAGGGTCTCCCCGGGCCCGGTTGGTTTATGGGCCGGGGGGTCCCGGGGGCCTGGGCCTTTGCAAAAGGGTTTTGGAAAGGGGGGCAGGGGAGGGGGTCCTGGGCCCCCTGATACGGGGCAGGGCACCCGGGCGTCGGGGGGCAACTGCCCCCCAGGGCCCCCGGTGGTAAAAAGGGGGACGGCTTTGGGGTTTTTTTCCGGGCCCCATCGGGGGGCCATCCCGGGGCCGTTTTTTTCCCCGCCCCCCGGGTTTGCAGGGGGGGCCCCTCCCTTTTTCCCCCCCCGGGCGACCTCTGGGGGGCGCCGGGCCCGGCCCCTGGGGTTGGGGGGAAACCCACCTCGTTCCCCATGGCGTAGGGGGGGAGGAAAAACCCCGGGGGGCATAGGGGTGGCGATTCCCCCCTTTTCCCCCCCGGGCCCTCCCTAAACCCCCCCCAATAAAAAAAAAAAAAAAGGGTTGGTGGGGCCATTTTTTATTTCAATGGTATCCTTTACCGGTGGGTTCCCCCTTTTGGAAAATTTTTTCCAAAAAATCTGGTAAAGGGAAAAACCTACCTCTCTAATTTTTTCCAAAACCTTTTTTTTCCAGGTGTCAACATTGTTTTTGGCCCCCCACCGGCCCTTTTGTGGGGCCAAACCCGAGGACTTGGGGAATTGTTGGCCCCATTTAAAAGGTTTTTTCGGGGTTTTTTTCCCTTTTGGCCCCCGTGTTTTTCGCGAAATAAAACTCAAACCCCCGGACCGGGGGGCCCCAAGGGCCCCCGGCAAAAATTTGGGGTTGCCGGAAGTCACCCCCAGTTTCCCCGATTTTTCCCCCCGGGGTGGGAAAAAACTTTTTTCAAGGAAACCGAAGGGGTGTTTTAAAAAACTCAGTATTTAATTTTAAAAAAAAGGGTGCCAAATTCATTAAAAAAAAGAAAAACCAAAATTTTTTCCCCCCTTCCCCGGGGCGGAGGGAATATTTGAGGAATTCCCCCTTTAAAAAAAAAAAAAGGGAAATGAATAGGGAAAACGGGAACAATAACCCAATTAAAACGTGGTTTTAAAACAAAATTTTTCCCCAAAAAAAACGGAAAAAAATTTAATAAAAAAATAGCGTTTTTTTATTTGAAAGGGAACTTTATGGGAAATTTTTTTATTCTTGGAAAGAAACTTTTTTAAAATGGGAAAGTATTAAACCGAAAAATAACCTTTTTTAAGGGGAAAAAAAAAAAAAAAAAAAAAAAAAAAAAAAAAAAGAAAAGTTTAAAGAAATTTTTTTAGAAAAAACGGGGGTTTAAAAAAGTTTTGGTTGAAAAGCAAGAAAAAATTGAAAAAGAAAAAAAAAAAGGGAAAATTTAAAAACCGGGGGGAAAAAAAAAAAAAAAAAGGAATATAGAATAAGGAAGACATTGTTTTGATTTACAATAGGTACCTACATTAAATACAAGCTAGGTTCGTATCGTGACTTGTTCACAAAATAATAACTAGGTAACTGTGTAATAAAACGTTACGCTGCTTTCTATTTGTCAAAGCCTTTTTATCTTTAGGTAGGTACAATTCATTGTTGTTAGCTTACTTGTTAAGTCTTTTAGATGGTCCTAAGTCTCTTTTTCAATTATAATGAGACATTGTACATTAGAATTGCCTACATAAAAATATAAAATGTTTTTAAATCGGTTTTGATTTAATTTCAGCAACTATGGAATCACAACGCCAGTTGTTTTTCAAGAAACAGATAATGAAAGAGTTGTCTCAACAGAAGACTGAAGTACCTACAAGTGCAGAAAATGAAAACATAAAAAATTATGAAGATTGTGTTGTTACACTATTAGGAAGTCAATCCTACTATGATATTAGCTTTTACCTACGATTTCATCCGCGCGGAAATAGCATTTCTTTCATTTCATTTTTTTTTTCAGACAGAATACTGAAGGAGTGTGGAATAAGGAAAACTCGAGTGATACATTTCCACAAAAAGAAAACGATGATGACGAACTGATACATAAAAATTACAAAGAAAAAGACCCTGAACTTATTTCTACATTAACGGAAGTAATTGCTGAGAGTGAGATGGAGTTGCTGAGGAAGTCCCTTGAAGCAGATGAAGATGACATAGAAGCAGAGAACAATAATAATAAAAACGATGGTCAAATCAAATCTACAAAAAAGGAACAAGAGAAACAAAATTAATAAAAGCTATGTCGATTTTCTATCTGAGGAAGAGGACTTTGTATGGGATTCTTCTTCTTGGAAAGAAACTGGAGATGAATCGTCATCAAACGAAAGCAATGAACCTCAAGAGAAGAAAAGAAAAGTAAGATCAGAAGACGATAAAGTAGGTGAAGCAGAATTGAAAAAGAAAAAAAGAATAAACGCAAAGAAGCAAAAATCTTGCGAGAAAAAGGAAAGAGTATGTAAAAAAGATGGAAGTATTGTAAGTGCAAGATCACTTAAGCCTAATCCATGCCTAGGAAAAAACTGTGGCAACGACTGCAATAATGTTTCCGAAGAAAAAGAAAAAATATCTTGATTATTTTTGGGACTACCATCCCAAAGAAAAAAAGATTGGCTAGTAGGCATGACTGCTAAAAGTGCTAAAAGGTCAAAGGACTCTGGTGTGAGACACAATACATATTTCTTCTATATTAATGATGATGAAGGCCGACGTAAGGTTTGTAAAGAAATTCTAGTAGACACTTTAGGTGTTAGCCCAAAATATGTTAGTTATACCTTAGTCAATGCATCGTCTGGGATGTGAAAAGAGGAGAGCAGAGGTAAAACTGTTCCTAAAAATAAAACGCCTCACTCAGTTTAGGAGTCGGCCATTAATTTAAAAAAAAGTTTAAGCAATAAGAATAACGCAATGCTTTGTACTTCTTTTGATCTACAAAAGGTACTGAACACCCCACATGGGGAGAGTATGCTGCTATTTTATTCTAGAGAATATACAGTGTACAACCTTTGTTTTTACGTAAGTGGTACCAGAAATGGCTTTTGTTATACGTGGAGTGAAACCGAAGGAAAAAGAGGAGGCAATGAAATAGCAACAATCTTACAAAAGTATATTGCTGAAGTCGATTCACGTAGTTCTGTAACAAATTTAATTCTTTATTCAGACTCATGCCCAGGGCAGAATAAAAACAAAATAGTTTTAGCCGCCATACATAGCGCACTGCTTGAAACAAAACACATTGAAACCATACAAATGAATTATCTGCTTCCAGGGCATACGGAAATGACTGTCGATAGCATCCATGCCACGATTGAAAAGTCTGTTAGAAATACTATAATATGGGCACCGTCGTAGTGGCCAACTGTTTTCAGTTGGCTCGTAAAGATCCCGGCCCATATTACGTAGAAAGTCTTACGCACAACGATTTAATGAATTATGAAGAGTTCTCAGAAAAGTATTTCAAAGGCAATTTAACCGGAAAGATTAGTAAGGTTCGGGTGGCATTCAAAAGTCGTCTCCTAATTTCATGACTGTCAAATACAGCATGGATAAAGATGCTGTGATCGATTCTATTGCCATAATTTGCAAGACCAAAGGTAGTGCAGTCGAAGTATAAACAACTTTGCCTATAACTACGGCCAAATACAAAGATCTTAAAAAGTTGTGTGATACAGGGGTTATTCCCAAAATTTTTCACCTAGAATACACTAACTTTCCGCACCGCGTCGGTAAAGATGTTCTGATAGATACAGATATTGAAGATGGGATAGAAGCTTAGGGCTCTTTATCATCGACAACATTTAAATTTTTGTATTTTTCCTTTTAAAGAATATCGATTTTCTATTGTTTTTTGATAAAGAATGTTAAGTTTTGTTGTTTTTGTTTCTTTTTTGTTGATTGTTGTGTTCTTTCTTGATTGTTTTTTTTTTTCAAACTGATTTTATCACAAGTTACTGAAAAGTTTTTTTTTTAATTATTAATGTTTGATTGTTACTGATTTTAATTAGGTACGTCCATGTCGAAGACTGATTTTGAATAAATAATATTAATTAATTTGTTGTTTAATTAAAGTACTAAAGTACAATTATTATTGTATTCCGTGGTGATGCTGTGATACTACCTAGGCTTAGGGTGATATAATTATCATCTTATCTAATAGGTACCTTGTCCCAAGGTACATTGGATCAACATCTTGAATGATTCCTCTACACAAAAATGATTGTTAAACGCCTTTTTATATGAAAAATATACAAGACACTGTCTAAAATTGTATTAATATCGTAAATCGTATATAATATTGTAAAAATATCTTAAGGATGTTGCTGAATAATGGTGGCCTAAGCATCTATATCTATTGTAATCTAGTAAGGATTCATTTTGCTTCATCCTGCAGTCCTCTCTAATGGGCTGCATCAAACTACTTCACTTTGGTGCAAAACCATCACGTTGCTTAGGCTTATTGAGCATATTCAACTGTTGGTTTACTTGGAGCATTTTCTCTAGTATTATTTTATTCTTAGTCGATGCTTGAGCCAGTTTACTTTCAGCTATTTTTATTTACGGTAGGTATTTAAACCATTTTGCCTTTCTCAAAAAAATATCGAAATTTGATGCATTTTGGGCTAACCAACATAAATTTTCTAAAATAATACACAATTATCAACAGTAATAGCTTAAAAAATCCTTATTTAATTAGGGATATACTGTATTAAATAAATAAAAGTCTATCAAATGGTTGTTTTTTTTTTATGATTTTTTTTTTCCAAAAAGAATACTTTAATCCGTCCTCCTGCAAGTTTTACAAAATGTCGCTTAGATCAATTAGCCTTTCAACCGTCGATATGTCGTCCACATTAGGATAGACAAAAAGCAAACCTTTTTGTTTTGTTTGTATTTTTCGTACGTATTTTATCATTGGCCAACATAATGTTTTACACTTTTTTTTTGCCGAAAACTTGACTAGAACCCAATCACCTTCCTTTAATTTGTTTGATGCCTCTTCAAAATACTCTATATCGGTGAGCCCAAAATCTACATACACGTTTTCTTCATCTGAGTTATGTTCTGCTAAGTAAATATTACGGTAACTTTCTAGGTCCATATCTGAAGCATCTGAATCATGAATCGTAAAGTCACTGTCTTCTTTTTTTTTCTTGTTATTTTGATGTTTTGTTTTTCATTTTTTTAACAGTATGTATTTCATCAGTAACCTGTAAAGTAAAGTCTGCTGGTCGTTTCATTTTATATCCTGTAAAAACATCTTTGGTCAGTTTTTCATCAACTTTTAAATATCTGTCTTCTAAAATAACAACTTTCGGTTTTGAAAACATTGGCAGTGGTGATTTTGAGGAGCTGGCAAGACAATTAAGTATTGAAGAATCGTTTTGTAAAAGATTAATTGGTTCACAGACGTTTCAAGTCTATATTAGGTGGTATTATTTCAGAAAGAGTTGCTTCCGACCTTGGCCCGGACCATTAATATTTTTTCTGACTTTGCTTCACTTTTTCTTTTTGCTCATTGTGTTTACTTATTGCATTTTTCTTTTTCTGCTCTCGTTGCTTTCGTTTTTCTTATTTTTCTTGTTCTTTTTTGGCTTTATCGTCTTCTTTCTGTTTCAATCTTTCAATGACGTCCTGATGCGTTATCACCTCTGCACTTGCGGCAATTTTTACTTTCTTTCTCTTGACATTGGCAGTCCTGCGACTTTTTTGTAGATTGTATTAATAAATGTTCGAAAAATGTTTTCTCTGAAGACTTAGAACTAAGGACATTTGGCAAAATTGTGACTGTAATCGAGTTTAATTTAATTAAACAGTTAATTTTATTTAGGCATAATTTGGTTAAGTATTTTAACAAACGTTAAAGATGTTTCCAAAGAGTTTCATTAAATAAATTATTGTACTGACTTAAGACACTGACACTAAAAGATATGTCTGGCCTGGTAAGAACAGACAAGTTCATTAAACTGCCTATCAAGTTTTAACAGATTTGATTACTTCCTTTTCTAATTTTAAGTTTACTTCCATAGGTGTTTCAGAATAAGAGCAATCTGTCATATTGAATTTCTTTAGAATATATTCTATAAATTGCTTTTGGTCAACAGTAATACAATCTTTATAAACCTTTACATGCATTCCTAGACACTGTTTTATCTGACCGAAGTCTTTTATTCTAAATTTTGTTACCAACTCATCTTTAATATTTTATAAGTATTCTGACAATTATAGAAAACAAAAAAATCATCAACAAATAGAGCTATATAAATCTTTACATTTTTTTCGTTCTTTACAAACAGACTTGGTTCATAGTTAGACTTTTTATATTTTAAACTGTAATAGACATTCTTCTACTAGTTAGAGCATGGTACACTAGGCACCATGCTCTAGCTGACTGCTTCAAACCATAGACAGCTCTCTTTAATTTTAAAACTTTATGATTACAATTTGTCATATCTGAGCATTCTGGTATTTCCATATACACTGTCTCATAAGTGGGTACATCTAGGTAATTAGACTTCAGCCCTAGTTCTATACTTAACGCCAATAGTAATCTTAAAGTAGAATATTTTAAAACTGGGGAGAAAGTCTCATTATAGTCTATGCCTTTTTTCTGAGTAAAGCCCTTTGCAACTTTCACTGTTAGACTTTTTTAGGTCTTTAGGTCTATCCACTAGCTCCCAAGTGTCATTCTCTTGAAAGGATTTTAGTTCCTCTTTCATTGCACACTGCCACTGTTTTTTTTCATGTCCGCTTATTGCATCGCTAAAGGAAATTCCATCATCTGATATGTCTACACACATGTCGGCGCTATAAAAGTCTGGCTTGCGCCTAACACGTTTTTCTTGTAAACGCTCTTTGCACTGCTGATGAACAAGATTCCCATCTCCTGGCGACGAAGACACGGTATCAGCATAACTGTCATCTGTGTCACTTGATGAATTATCAGGAACATATGTCTTATCATTCTGATTTTCTTCATCCAAAATGCTGGTAGGAACCACATCAGCTGTTCGGTCAGGTTGATTTTCCTCTTCAATTACAATAGATATTATTGAACTGTCATCTATTTTCTCCATGACAACAACATCCCTGGCTAAAATGACATCATGAGAAGTAGAATCCAACAAGCGATATCTCTTGACATTTTCTGAATATCCTACTAAGTACATTTTCTGTGTCATTTCAGTCATTTACCTTTTTATCCCATTTTCTTCGTTTTTCTTTTGGTATATGTACCATTACAGGGCTGCCAAAAAACCTTAGGTGACTCAAGTTTGGCTTTCTGCCTGTCCATATTTCATAGGGAGTATTACTTTGAATCTGTAAGGGGTAACGCTTA
>CADEBD010000622.1:5000-19716 GCA_902825455.1 Arctia plantaginis
CCCCCCCCCCCCCCCCCCCCCCCCCCCCCCCCCCCCCCCCCCCCCCCCCCCCCCCCCCCCCCCCCCCCCCCCCCCCCCCCCCCCCCCCCCCCCCCCCCCCCCCCCCCCCCCCCCCCCCCCCCCCCCCCCCCCCCCCCCCCCCCCCCCCCCCCCCCCCCCCCCCCCCCCCCCCCCCCCCCCCCCCCCCCCCCCCCCCCCCCCCCCCCCCCCCTCCCCCCCCCCCCCCCCCCCCCCCCCCCCCCCCCCCCCCCCCCCTCCCCCCCCCCCCCCCCCCCCCCCCTCCCCCCCCCCCCCCCCCCCCCCCCCCCCCCCCCCCCCCCCCCCCCCCCTCCCCCCCCCCCCCCCCCCCCCCCCCCCCCCCCCCCTCCCCCCCCCCCCCCCCCCCCCCCCCCCCCCCCCCCCCCCCCCCCCCCCCCCCCCCCCCCCCCCCCCCCCCCCCCCCCTCCCCCCCCCCCCCCCCCCCCCCCCCCCCCCCCCCCCCCCCCCCCCCCCCCCCCCCCCCCCCCCCCCCCCCCCCCCCCCCCCCCCCCCCCCCCCCCCCCCCCCCCCCCCCCCCCCCCCCCCCCCCCCCCCCCCCCCCCCCCCCCCCCCCCCCCCCCCCCCCCCCCCCCCCCCCCCCCCCCCCCCCCCCCCCCCCCCCCCCCCCCCCCCCCCCCCCCCCCCCCCCCCCCCCCCCCCCCCCCCCCCCCCCCCCCCCCCCCCTCCCCCCCCCCCCCCCCCCCCCCCCCCCCCCCCCCCCCCCCCCCCCCCCCCCCCCCCCCCCCCCCCCCCCCCCCCCCACTCCCCCCCCCCCCCCCCCCCCCCCCCCCCCCCCCCCCCCCCCCCCCCCCCCCCCTCCCCCCCCCCCCCCCCCCCCCCCCCCCCCCCCCCCCCCCCCCCCCCCCCCCCCCCCCCCCCCCCCCCCCCCCCCCCCCCCCCCCCCCCCTCCCCCCCCCCCCCCCCCCCCCCCCCCCCCCCCCCCCCCCCCCCCCCCCCCCCCCCCCCCCCCCCCCCCCCCCCCCCCCCCCCCCCCCCCCCCCCCCCCCCCCCCCCCCCCCCCCCCCCCCCCCCCCCCCCCCCCCCCCCCCCCCCCCCCCCCCCCCCCCCCCCCCCCCCCCCCCCCCCCCCCCCCCCCCCCCCCCCCCCCCCCCCCCCCCCCTCCCCCCCCCCCCCCCCCCCCCCCCCCCCCCCCCCCCCCCCCCCCCCCCCCCCCCCCCCCCCCCCCCCCCCCCCCCCCCCCCCCCCCCCCCCCCCCCCCCCCCCCCCCCCCCCCCCCCCCCCCCCCCCCCCCCCCCCCCCCCCCCCCCCCCTCCCCCCCCCCCCCCCCCCCCCCCCCCCCCCCCCCCCCCCCCCCCCCCCCCCCCCCCCCCCCCCCCCCCCCCCCCCCCCCCCCCCCCCCCCCCCCCCCCCCCCCCCCCCCCCCCCCCCCTCCCCCCCCCCCCCCCCCCCCCCCCCCCCCCCCCCCCCCCCCCCCCCCCCCCCCCCCCCCCCCCCCCCCCCCCCCCCCCCCCCCCCCCCCCCCCCCCCCCCCCCCCCCCCCCCCCCCCCCCCCCCCCCCCCCCCCCCCCCCCCCCCCCCCCCCCCCCCCCCCCCCCCCCCCCCCCCCCCCCCCCCCCCCCCCCCCCCCCGCCCCCCCTCCCCCCCCCCCCCCCCCCCCCCCCCCCCCCCCCCCCCCCCCCCCCCCCTCCCCCCCCCCCCCCCCCCCCCCCCCCCCCCCCCCCCCCCCCCCCCCCCCCCCCCCCCCCCCCCCCCCCCCCCCCCCCCCCCCCCCCCCCCCCCCCCCCTCCCCCCCCCCCCCCCCCCCCCCCCCCCCCCCCCCCCCCCCCCCCCCCCCCCCCCCCCCCCCCCCCCCCCCCCCCCCCCCCCCCCCCCCCCCCCCCCCCCCCCCCCCCCCCCCCCCCCCCCCCCCCCCCCCCCCCCCCCCCCCCCCCCCCCCCCTCCCCCCCCCCCCCCCCCCCCCCCCCCCCCCCCCCCCCCCCCCCCCCCCCCCCCCCCCCCCCCCCCCCCCCCCCCCCCCCCCCCCCCCCCCCCCCCCCCCCCCCCCCCCCCCCCACTCCCCCCCCCCCCCCCCCCCCCCCCCCCCCCCCCCCCCCCCCCCCCCCCCCCCCCCCCCCCCCCCCCCCCCCCCCCCCCCCCCCCCCCCCCCCCCCCCCCCCCCCCCCCCCCCCCCCCCCCCCCCCCCTCCCCCCCCCCCCCCCCCCCCCCCCCCCCCCCCCCCCCCCCCCCCCCCCCCCCCCCCCTCCCCCCCCCCCCCCCCCCCCCCCCCCCCCCCCCCCCCCCCCCCCCCCCCCCCCCCCCCCCCCCCCCCCCCCCCCCCCCCCCCCCCCCCCCCCCCCCCCCCCCCCCCCCCCCCCCCCCCCCCCCCCCCCCCCCCCCCCCCCCCCCCCCCCCCCCCCCCCCCCCCCCCCCCCCCCCCCCTCCACCCCCCCCCCCCCCCCCCCCCCCCCCCCCCCCCCCCCTCCCCCCCCCCCCCCCCCCCCCCCCCCCCCCCCCCCCCCCCCCCCCCCCCCCCCCCCCCCCCCCCCCCCCCCCCCCCCCCCCCCCCCCCCCCCCCTCCCCCCCCCCCCCCCCCCCCCCCCCCCCCCCCCCCCCCCCCCCCCCCCCCCCCCCCCCCCCCCCCCCCCCCCCCCCCCCCCCCCCCCCCCCCCCCCCCCCCCCCCCCCCCCCCCCCCCCCCCCCCCCCCCCCCTCCCCCCCCCCCCCCCCCCCCCCCCCCCCCCCCCCCCCCCCCCCCCCCCCCCCCCCCCCCCCCCCCCCCCCCCCCCCCCCCTCCCCCCCCCCCCCCCCCCCCCCCCCCCCCCCCCCCCCCCCCCCCCCCCCCCCCCCCCCCCCCCCCCCCCCCCCCCCCCCCCCCCCCCCCCCCCTCCCCCCCCCCCCCCCCCCCCCCCCCCCCCCCCCCCCCCCCCCCCCCCCCCCCCCCCCCCCCCCCCCCCCCCCCCCCCTCCCCCCCCCCCCCCCCCCCCCCCCCCCCCCCCCCCCCCCCCCCCCCCCCCCCCCCCCCCCCCCCCCCCCCCCCCCCCCCCCCCCCCCCCCCCCCCCCCCCCCCCCCCCCCCCCCCCCCCCCCCCCCCCCCCCCCCCCCCCCCCCTCCCCCCCCCCCCCCCCCCCCCCCCCCCCCCCCCCCCCCCCCCCCCCCCCCCCCCCCCCCCCCCCCCCCCCCTCCCCCCCCCCCCCCCCCCCCCCCCCCCCCCCCCCCCCCCCCCCCCCCCCCCCCCCCCCCCCCCCCCCCCCCCCCCCCCCCCCCCCCCCCCCCCCCCCCCCCCCCCCCCCCCCCCCCCCCCCCCCCCCCCCCCCCCCCCCCCCCCCCCCCCCCCTCCCCCCCCCCCCCCCCCCCCCCCCCCCCCCCCCCCCCCCCCCCCCCCCCCCCCCCCCCCCCCCCCCCCCCCCCCCCCCCCCCTCCCCCCCCCCCCCCCCCCCCCCCCCCCCCCCCCCCCCCCCCCCCCCCCCCCCCCCCCCCCCCCCCCCCCCCCCCCCCCCCCCCCCCCCCCCCCCCCCCCCCCCCCCCCCCCCCCCCCCCCCCCCCCCCCCCCCCCCCCCCCCCTCCCCCCCCCCCCCCCCCCCCCCCCCCCCCCCCCCCCCCCCCCCCCCCCCCCCCCCCCCCCCCCCCCCCCCCCCCCCCCCCCCCCCCCCCCCCCCCCCCCCCCCCCCCCCCCCCCCCCCCCCCCCCCCCCCCCCCCCCCCTCCCCCCCCCCCCCCCCCCCCCCCCCCCCCCCCCCCCCCCCCCCCCCCCCCCTCCCCCCCCCCCCCCCCCCCCCCCCCCCCCCCCCCCCCCCCCCCCCCCCCCCCCCCCCCCCCCCCCCCCCCCCCCCCCCCCCCCCCCCCCACCCCCCCCCCCCCCCCCCCCCCCCCCCCCCCCCCCCCCCCCCCCCCCCCCCCCCCCCCCCCCCCCCCCCCCCCCCCCCCCCCCCCCCCCCCCCCCCCCCCCCCCCCCCCCCCCCTCCCCCCCCCCCCCCCCCCCCCCCCCCCCCCCCCCCCCCCCCCCCCCCTCCCCCCCCCCCCCCCCCCCCCCCCCCCCCCCCCCCCCCCCCCCCCCCCCCCCCCCCCCCCCCCCCCCCCCCCCCCCCCCCCCCCCCCCCCCCCCCCCCCCCCCCCCCCCCCCCCCCCCCCCCCCTCCCCCCCCCCCCCCCCCCCCCCCCCCCCCCCCCCCCCCCCCCCCCCCCCCCCCCCCCCCTCCCCCCCCCCCCCCCCCCCCCCCCCCCCCCCCCCCCCCCCCCCCCCCCCCCCCCCCCCCCCCCCCCCCCCCCCCCACCCCCCCCCCCCCCCCCCCCCCCCCCCCCCCCCCCCCCCCCCCCCCCCCCCCCCCCCCCCCCCTCCCCCCCCCCCCCCCCCCCCCCCCCCCCCCCCCCCCCCCCCCCCCCCCCCCCCCCCCCCCCCCCCCCCCCCCCCCCCCCCCCCCCCCCCCCCCCCCCCCCCCCCCCCCCCCCCCCCCCCCCCCCCCCCCCCCCCCCCCCCCCCCCCCCCCCCCCCCCCCCCCCCCCCCCCCCCCCCCCCCCCCCCCCCCCCCCCCCGCCCCCCCCCCCCCCCCCCCCCCCCCCCCCCCCCCCCCCCCCCCCCCCCCCTCCCCCCCCCCCCCCCCCCCCCCCCCCCCCCCCCCCCCCCCCCCCCCCCCCCCCCCCCCCCCCCCCCCCCCCCCCCCCCCCCCCCCCCCCCCCCCCCTCCCCCCCCCCCCCCCCCCCCCCCCCCCCCCCCCCCTCCCCCCCCCCCCCCCCCCCCCCCCCCCCCCCCCCCCCCCCCCCCCCCCCCCCCCCCCCCCCCCCCCCCCCCCCCCCCCCCCCCCCCCCCCCCCCCCCCCCCCCCCCCCCCCCCCCCCCCCCCCCCCCCCCCCCCCCCCCCCCCCCCCCCCCCCCCCCCCCCCCCCCCCCCCCCCCCCCCCCCCCCCCCCCCCCCCCCCCCCCCCCCCCCCCCCCCCCCCCCCCCCCCCCCCCCCCCCCCCCCCCCCCCCCCCCCCCCCCCCCCCCCCCCCCCCCCCCCCCCCCCCCCCCCCCCCCCCCCCCCCCTCCCCCCCCCCCCCCCCCCCCCCCCCCCCCCCCCCCCCCCCCCCCCCCCCCCTCCCCCCCCCCCCCCCCCCCCCCCCCCCCCCCCCCCCCCCCCCCCCCCCCCCCCCCCCCCCCCCCCCCCCCCCCCCCCCCCCCCCCCCCCCCCCCCCCCCCCCCCCCCCCCCCCCCCCCCCCCCCCCTCCCCCCCCCCCCCCCCCCCCCCCCCCCCCCCCCCCCCCCCCCCCCCCCCCCCCCCCCCCCCCCCCCCCCCCCCCCCCCCCCCCCCCCCCCCCCCCCCCCCCCCCCCCCCCCCCCCCCCCCCCCCCCCCCCCCCCCCCCCCCCCCCCCCCCCCCCCCCCCCCCCCCCCCCCCCCCCCCCCCCCCCCCCCCCCCCCCCCCCCCCCCCCCCCCCCCCCCCCCCCCCCCCCCCCCCCCCCCCCCCCCCCCCCCCCCCCCCCCCCCCCCCCCCCCCCCCCCCCCCCCCCCCCCCCCCCCCCCCCCCCCCCCCCCCCCCCCCCCCCCCCCCCCCCCCCCCCCCCCCCCCCCCCCCCCCCCCCCCCCCCCCCCCCCCCCCCCCCCCCCCCCCCCCCCCCCCCCCCCCCCCCCCCCCCCCCCCCCCCCCCCCCCCCCCTCCCCCCCCCCCCCCCCCCCCCCCCCCCCCCCCCCCCCCCCCCCCCCCCCCCCCCCCCCCCCCCCCCCCCCCCCCCCCCCCCCCCCCCCCCCCCCCCCCCCCCCCCCCCCCCCCCCCCCCCCCCCCCCCCCCCCCCCCCCCCCCCCCCCCCCCCCCCCCCCCCCCCCCCCCCCCCCCCCCCCCCCCCCCCCCCCCCCCCCCCCCCCCCCCCCCCCCCCCCCCCCCCCCCCCCCCCCCCCCCCCCCCCCCCCCCCCCCCCCCCCCCCCCCCCCCCCCCCCCCCCCCCCCCCCCCCCCCCCCCCCCCCCCCCCCCCCCCCCCCCCCCCCCCCCCCCCCCCCCCCCCCCCCCCCCCCCCCCCCCCCCCCCCCCCCCCCTCCCCCCCCCCCCCCCCCCCCCCCCCCCCCCCCCCCCCCCCCCCCCCCCCCCCCCCCCCCCCCCCCCCCCCCCCCCCCCCCCCCCCCCCCCCCCCCCCCCCCCCCCCCCCCCCCCCCCCCCCCCCCCCCCCCCCCCCCCCCCCCCCCCTCCCCCCCCCCCCCCCCCCCCCCCCCCCCCCCCCCCCCCCCCCCCCCCCCCCCCCCCCCCCCCCCCCCCCCCCCCCCCCCCCCCCCCCCCCCCCCCCCCCCCCCCCCCCCCCCCCCCCCCCCCCCCCCCCCCCCCCCCCCCCCCCCCCCCCCCCCCCTCCCCCCCCCCCCCCCCCCCCCCCCCCCCCCCCCCCCCCCCACCCCCCCCCCCCCCCCCCCCCCCCCCCCCCCCCCCCCCCCCCCCCCCCCCCTCCCCCCCCCCCCCCCCCCCCCCCCCCCCCCCCCCCCCCCCCCCCCCCCCCCCCCCCCCCCCCCCCCCCCCCCCCCCCCCCCCCCCCCCCCCCCCCCCCCCCCCCCCCCCCCCCCCCCCCCCCCCCCCCCCCCCCCCCCCCCCCCCCCCCCCCCCCCCCCCCCCCCCCCCCCCCCCCCCCCCCCCCCCCCCCCCCCCCCCCCCTCCCCCCCCCCCCCCCCCCCCCCCCCCCTCCCCCCCCCCCCCCCCCCCCCCCCCCCCCCCCCCCCCCCCCCCCCCCCCCCCCCCCCCCCCCCCCCCCCCCCCCCCCCCCCCCCCCCCCCCCCCCCCCCCCCCCCCCCCCCCCCCCCCCCCCCCCCCCCCCCCCCCCCCCCCCCCCCCCCCCCCCCCCCCCCTCCCCCCCCCCCCCCCCCCCCCCCCCCCCCCCCCCCCCCCCCCCCCCTCCCCCCCCCCCCCCCCCCCCCCCCCCCCCCCCCCCCCCCCCCCCCCCCCCCCCCCCCCCCCCCCCCCCCCCCCCCCCCCCCCCCCCCCCCCCCCCCCCCCCCCCCCCCCCCCCCCCCCCCCCCCCCCCCCCCCCCCCCCCCCCTCCCCCCCCCCCCCCCCCCCCCCCCCCCCCCCCCCCCCCCCCCCCCCCCCCCCCCCCCCCCCCCCCCCCCCCCCCCCCCCCCCCCCCCCCCCCCCCCCCCCCCCCCCCCCCCCCCCCCCCCCCCCCCCCCCCCCCCCCCCCCCCCCCCCCCCCCCCCCCCCCCCCCCCCCCCCCCCCCCCCCCCCCCCCCCCCCCCCCCCCCCCCCCCCCCCCCCCCCCCCCCCCCCCCCCCCCCCCCCCCCCCCCCCCCCCCCCCCCCCCCCCCCCCCCCCCCCCCCCCCCCCCCCCCCCCCCCCCCCCCCCCCCCCCCCCCCCCCCCCCCCCCCCCCCCCCCCCCCCCCCCCCCCCCCCCCCCCCCCCCCCCCCCCCCCCCCCCCCCCCCCCCCCCCCCCCCCCCCCCCTCCCCCCCCCCCCCCCCCCCCCCCCCCCCCCCCCCCCCCCCCCCCCCCCCCCCCCCCCCCCCCCCCCCCCCCCCCCCCCCCCCCCCCCCCCCCCCCCCCCCCCTCCCCCCCCCCCCCCCCCCCCCCCCCCCCCCCCCCCCCCCCCCCCCCCCCCCCCCCCCCCCCCCCCCCCCCCCCCCCCCCCCCCCCCCCCCCCCCCCCCCCCCCCCCCCCCCCCCCCCCCCCCCCCCCCCCCCCCCCCCCCCCCCCCCCCCCCCCCCCCCCCCCCCCCCCCCCCCCCCCCCCCCCCCCCCCCCCCCCCCCCCCCCCCCCCCCCCCCCCCCCCCCCCCCCCCCCCCCCCCCCCCCCCCCCCCCCCCCCCCCCCCCCCCCCCCCCCCCCCCCCCCCCCCCCCCCCCCCCCCCCCCCCCCCCCCCCCCCCCCCCCCCCCCCCCCCCCCCCCCCCCCCCCCCCCCCCCCCCCCCCCCCCCCCCCCCCCCCCCCCCCCCCTCCCCCCCCCCCCCCCCCCCCCCCCCCCCCCCCCCCCCCCCCCCCCCCCCCCCCCCCCCCCCCCCCCCCCCCCCCTCCCCCCCCCCCCCCCCCCCCCCCCCCCCCCCCCCCCCCCCCCCCCCCCCCCCCCCCCCCCCCCCCCCCCCCCCCCCCCCCCCCCCCCCCCCCCCCCCCCCCCCCCCCCCCCCCCCCCCCCCCCCCCCCCCCCCCCCCCCCCCCCCCCCCCCCCCCCCCCCCCCCCCCCCCCCCCCCCCCCCCCCCCCCCCCCCCCCCCCCCCCCCCCCCCCCCCCCCCCCCCCCCCCCCCCCTCCCCCCCCCCCCCCCCCCCCCCCCCCCCCCCCCCCCCCCCCCCCCCCCCCCCCCCCCCCCCCCCCCCCCCCCCCCCCCCCCCCCCCCCCCCCCCCCCCCCCCCCCCCTCCCCCCCCCCCCCCCCCCCCCCCCCCCCCCCCCCCCCCCCCCCCCCCCCCCCCCCCCCCCCCCCCCCCCCCCCCCCCCCCCCCCCCCCCCTCCCCCCCCCCCCCCCCCCCCCCCCCCCCCCCCTCCCCCCCCCCCCCCCCCCCCCCCCCCCCCCCCCCCCCCCCCCCCCCCCCCCCCCCCCCCCCCCCCCCCCCCCCCCCCCCCCCCCCCCCCCCCCCCCCCCCCCCCCCCCCCCCCCCCCCCCCCCCCCCCCCCCCCCCCCCCCCCCCCCCCCTCCCCCCCCCCCCCCCCCCCCCCCCCCCCCCCCCCCCCCCCCCCCCCCCCCCCCCCCCCCCCCCCCCCCCCCCCCCCCTCCCCCCCCCCCCCCCCCCCCCCCCCCCCCCCCCCCCCCCCCCCCCCCCCCCCCCCCCCCCCCCCCCCCCCCCCCCCCCCCCCCCCCCCCCCCCCCCCCCCCCCCCCCCCCCCCCCCCCCCCCCCCCCCCCCCCCCCACCTCCCCCCCCCCCCCCCCCCCCCCCCCCCCCCCCCCCCCCCCCCCCCCCCCCCCCCCCCCCCCTCCCCCCCCCCCCCCCCCCCCCCCCCCCCCCCCCCCCCCCCCCCCCCCCCCCCCCCCCCCCCCCCCCCCCCCCCCCCCCCCCCCCCCCCCCCCCCCCCCCCCCCCCCCCCCCCCCCCCCCCCCCCCCCCCCCCCCCCCCCCCCCCCCCCCCCCCCCCCCCCCCCCCCCCCCCCCCCCCCCCCCCCCCCCCCCCCCCCCCCCCCCCCCCCCCCCCCCCTCCCCCCCCCCCCCCCCCCCCCCCCCCCCCCCCCCCCCCCCCCCCCCCCCCCCCCCCCCCCCCCCCCCCCCCCCCCCCCCCCCCCCCCCCCCTCCCCCCCCCCCCCCCCCCCCCCCCCCCCCCCCCCCCCCCCCCCCCCCCCCCCCCCCCCCCCCCCCCCCCTCCCCCCCCCCCCCCCCCCCCCCCCCCCCCCCCCCCCCCCCCCCCCCCCCCCCCCCCCCCCCCCCCCCCCCCCCCCCCCCCCCCCCTCCCCCCCCCCCCCCCCCCCCCCCCCCCCCCCCCCCCCCCCCCCCCCCCCCCCCCCCCCCCCCCTCCCCCCCCCCCCCCCCCCCCCCCCCCCCCCCCCCCCCCCCCCCCCCCCCCCCCCCCCCCCCCCCCCCCCCCCCCCCCCCCCCCCCCCCCCCCCCCCCCCCCCCCCCCCCCCCCCTCCCCCCCCCCCCCCCCCCCCCCCCCCCCCCCCCCCCCCCCCCCCCCCCCCCCCCCCCCCCCCCCCCCCCCCCCCCCCCCCCCCCCCCCCCCCCCCCCCCCCCCCCCCCCCCCCCCCCCCCCCCCCCCCCCCCCCTCCCCCCCCCCCCCCCCCCCCCCCCCCCCCCCCCCCCCCCCCCCCCCCCCCCCCCCCCCCCTCCCCCCCCCCCCCCCCCCCCCCCCCCCCCCCCCCCCCCCCCCCCCCCCCCCCCCCCCCCCCCCCCCCCCCCCCCCCCCCCCCCCCCCTCCCCCCCCCCCCCCCCCCCCCCCCCCCCCCCCCCTCCCCCCCCCCCCCCCCCCCCCCCCCCCCCCCCCCCCCCCCCCCTCCCCCCCCCCCCCCCCCCCCCCCCCCCCCCCCCCCCCCCCCCCCCCCCCCCCCCCCCCCCCCCCCCCCCCCCCCCCCCCCCCCCCCCCCCCCCCCCCCCCCCCCCCCCCCCCCCCCCCCCCCCCCCCCCCCCCCCCCCCCCCCCCCCCCCCCTCCCCCCCCCCCCCCCCCCCCCCCCCCCCCCCCCCCCCCCCCCCCCCCCCCCCCCCCCCCCCCCCCCCCCCCCCCCCCCCCCCCCCCCCCCCCCCCTCCCCCCCCCCCCCCCCCCCCCCCCCCCCCCCCCCCCCCCCCCCCCCCCCCCCCCCCCCCCCCCCCCCCCCCCCCCCCCCCCCCCCCCCCCCCCCCCCCCCTACCCCCCCCCCCCCCCCCCCCCCCCCCCCCCCCCCCCCCCCCCCCCCCCCCCCCCCCCCCCCCCCCCCCCCCCCCCCCCCCCCCCCCCCCTCCCCCCCCCCCCCCCCCCCCCCCCCCCCCCCCCCCCCCCCCCCCCCCCCCCCCCCCCCCCCCCCCCCCCCCCCCCTCCCCCCCCCCCCCCCCCCCCCCCCCCCCCCCCCCCCCCCCCCCCCCCCCCCCCCCCCCCCCCCCCCCCCCCCCCCCCCCCCCCCCCCCCCCCCCCCCCCCCCCCCCCCCCCCCCCCCCCCCCCCCCCCCTCCCCCCCCCCCCCCCCCCCCCCCCCCCCCCCCCCCCCCCCCCCCCCCCCCCCCCCCCCCCCCCCCCCTCCCCCCCCCCCCCCCCCCCCCCCCCCCCCCCCCCCCCCCCTCCCCCCCCCCCCCCCCCCCCCCCCCCCCCCCCCCCCCCCCCCCCCCCCCCCCCCCCCCCCCCCCCCCCCCCCCCCCCCCTCCCCCCCCCCCCCCCCCCCCCCCCCCCCCCCCCCCCTCCCCCCCCCCCCCCCCCCCCCCCCCCCCCCCCCCCCCCTCCCCCCCCCCCCCCCCCCCTCCCCCCCCCCCCCCCCCCCCCCCCCCCCCCCCCCCCCCCCCCCCCCCCCCCCCCCCCCCCCCCCCCCCCCCCCCCCCCCCCCCCCCCCCCCCCCCCCCCCCCCCCCCCCCCCCCCCTCCCCCCCCCCCCCCCCCCCCCCCCCCCCCCCCCCCCCCCCCCCCCCCCCCCCCCCCCCCCCCCCCCCTCCCCCCCCCCCCCCCCCCCCCCCCCCCCCCCCCCCCCCCCCCCCCCCCCCCCCCCCCCCCCCCCCCCCCCCCCCCCCCCCCCCCCCCCCCCCCCTCCCCCCCCCCCCCCCCCCCCCCCCCCCTCCCCCCCCCCCCCCCCCCCCCCCCCCCCCCCCCCCCCCCCCCCCCCCCCCCCCCCCCCCCCCCCCCCCCCCCCCCCCCTCCCCCCCCCCCCCCCCCCCCCCCCCCCCCCCCCCCCCCCCCCCCCCCCCCCCCCCCCCCCCCCCCCCCCCCCCCCCCCCCCCCCCCCCCCCCCCCCCCCCCCCCCCCCCCCCCCCCCCCCCCCTCCCCCCCCCCCCCCCCCCCCCCCCCCCCCCCCCCCCCCCCCCCCCCCCCCCCCCCCCCCCCCCCCCCCCCCCCCCCCCCCCCCCCCCCCCCCCCCCCCCCCCCCCCCCCCCCCCCCCCCCCCCCCCCCCCCCCCCCCCCCCCCCCCCCCCCCCCCCCCCCCCCCCCCCCCCCCCCCCCCCCCCCCCCTCCCCCCCCCCCCCCCCCCCCCCCCCCCCCCCCCCCTCCCCCCCCCCCCCCCCCCCCCCCCCCCCCCCCCCCCCCCCCCCCCCCCCCCCCCCCCCCCCCCCCCCCCCCCCCCCCCCCCCCCCCCCCCCCCCCCCCCCCCCCCCCCCCCCCCCCCCCCCCCCCCCCCCCCCCCCCCCCCACCCCCCCCCCCCCCCCCCCCCCCCCCCCCCCCCCCCCCCCCCCCTCCCCCCCCCCCCCCCCCCCCCCCCCCCCCCCCCCCCCTCCCCCCCCCCCCCCCCCCCCCCCCCCCCCCCCCCCCCCCCCCCCCCCCCCCCCCCCCCCCCCCCCCCCCCCCCCCCCCCCCCCCCCCCCCCCCCCCCCCCCCCCCCCCCCCCCCCCCCCCCCCCCCCCCCCCCCCCCCCCCTCCCCCCCCCCCCCCCCCCCCCCCCCCCCCCCCCCCCTCCCCCCCCCCCCCCCCCCCCCCCCCCCCCCCCCCCCCCCCCCCCCCCCCCCCCCCCCCCCCCCCCCCCCCCCCCCCCCCCCCCCCCCCCCCCCCCCCCCCCCCCCCCCCCCCCCCCCCCCTCCCCCCCCCCCCCCCCCCCCCCCCCTCCCCCCCCCCCCCCCCCCCCCCCCCCCCCCCCCCCCCCCCCCCCCCCCCCCCCCCCCCCCCCCCCCCCCCCCTCCCCCCCCCCCCCCCCCCCCCCCCCCCCCCCCCCCCCCCCCCCCCCCCCCCCCCCCCCCCCCCCCCCCCCCCCCCCCCCCCCCCCCCCCCCCCCCCCCCCCCCTCCCCCCCCCCCCCCCCCCCCCCCCCCCCCCCCCCCCCCCCCCCCCCCCCCCCCCCCCCCCCCCCTCCCCCCCCCCCCCCCCCCCCCCCCCCCCCCCCCCCCCCCCCCCCCCCCCCCCCCCCCCCCCCCCCCCCCCCCCCCCCCCCCCCCCCCCCCCCCCCCCCCCCCCCCCCCCCCCCCCCCCCCCCCCCCCCCCCCCCCCCCCCCCCCCCCCCCCCCCCCCCCCCCCCCCCCCCCCCCCCCCCCCCCCCCCCCCCCCCCCCCCTCCCCCCCCCCCCCCCCCCCCCCCCCCCCCCCCCCCCCCCCCCCCCCCCCCCTCCCCCCCCCCCCCCCCCCCCCCCCCCCCCTCCCCCCCCCCCCCCCCCCCCCCCCCCCCCCCCCCCCCCCCCCCCCCCCCCCCCCCCCCCCCCCCCCCCTCCCCCCCCCCCCCCCCCCCCCCCCCCCCCCCCCCCCCCCCCCCCTCCCCCCCCCCCCCCCCCCCCCCCCCCCCCCCCCCCCCCCCCCCCCCCCCCTCCCCCCCCCCCCCCCCCCCCCCCCCCCCCCCCCCCCCCCCCCCCCCCCCCCCCCCCCCCCCCCCCCCCCCCCCCCCCCCCCCCCCCCCCCCCCCCCACCCCCCCCCCCCCCCCCCCCCCCTCCCCCACCCCCCCCCCCCCCCCCCCCCCCCCCCCCCCCCCCTCCCCCCCCCCCCCCCCCCCCCCCCCCCCCCCCCCCCCCCCCCCCCCCCCCCCCCCCCCCCCCCCCCCCCCCCCCCCCCCCCCCCCCCCCCCCCCTCCCCCCCCCCCCCCCCCCCCCCCCCCCCCCCCCCCCCCCCTCCCCCCCCCCCCCCCCCCCCCCCCCCCCCCCCCCCCCCCCTCCCCCCCCCCCCCCCCCCCCCCCCCCCCCCCCCCCCCCCCCCCCCCCCCCCCCCCCCCCCCCCCCCCCCCCCCCCCCCCCCCCCCCCCCCTCCCCCCCCCCCCCCCCCCCCCCCCCCCCCCCCCCCCCCCCCCCCCCCCTCCCCCCCCCCCCCCCCCCCCCCCCCCCACCCCCCCCCCCCCCCCCCCCCCCCCCCCCCCCCCCCCCCCCCCCCCCCCCCCCCCCCCCCCCCCCCCCCCCCCCTCCCCCCCCCCCCCCCCCCCCCCGCCCCCCCCCCCCCCCCCCCCCCCCCCCCCCCCCCCCCTCCCCCCCCCCCCCCCCCCCCCCCCCCCCCCCCCCCCCCCCCCCCCCCCCCCCCCCCCCCCCCCCCCTCCCCCCCCCCCCCCCCCCCCCCTCCCCCCCCCCCCCCCCCCCCCCCCCCCCCCCCCCCCCCCCCCCCCCCCCCCCCCCCTCCCCCCCCCCCCCCCCCCCCCCCCCCCCCCCCCCCCCCCCCCCCCCCTCCCCCCCCCACCCCCCCCCCCCCCCCCCCCCCCCCCCCCCCCCCCCCCCCTCCCCCCCCCCCCCCCCCCCCCCCCCCCCCCCCCCCCCCCCCCCCCCCCCCCCCCCCCCCCCCCCCCCCCCCCCCCCCCCCCCCCCCCCCCCCCCCCCCCCCCCCCCCCCCCCCCCCCCCCCCCCCCCCCTCCCCCCCCCCCCCCCCCCCCCCCCCCCCCCCCCCCCCCCCCCCCCCCCCCCCCCCCCCCCTCCCCCCCCCCCCCCCCCCCCCCCCCCCCCCCCCCCCCCCCCCCCCCCCCCCCCCCCCCCCCCCCCCCCCCCCCCCCCCCCCCCCCCCCCCCCCTCCCCCCCCCCCCCCCCCCCCCCCCCCCCCCCCCCCCCCCCCCCCCCCCCCCCCCCCCCCCCCCCCCCCCCCCCCCCCCCCCTCCCCCCCCCCCCCCCCCCCCCCCCCCCTCCCCCCCCCCCCCCCCCCCCCCCCCCCCCCCCCCCCCCCCCCCCCCCCCCCCCCCCCCCCCCCCCCCCCCCCCCCCCCCCCTCCCCCCCCCCCCCCCCCCCCCCCCCCCCCCTCCCCCCCCCCCCCCCCCCCCCCCCCCCCCCCCCCCCCCCCCCCCCCTCCCCCCCCCCCCCCCCCCCCCCCCCCCCCCCCCCCCCCCCCCCCCCCCCCCCCCCCCCCCCCCCCTCCCCCCCCCCCCCCCCCCCCCCCCCCCCCCCCCCCCCCCCCCCCCCCCCCCCCCCCCCCCCCCCCCCCCCCCCCCCCCCCCCCCCCCCCTCCCCCCCCCCCCCCCCCCCCCCCCCCCCCCCTCCCCCCCCCCCCCCCCCCCCCCCCCCCCCCCCCCCCCCCCCCCCCCCCCCCCCCCCCCCCCCCCCCCCCCCCCCCTCCCCCCCCCCCCCCCCCCCCCCCCCCCCCCCCCCCCCCCCCCTCCCCCCCCCCCCCCCCCCCCCCCCCCCCCCCCCCCCCCCCCCCTCCCCCCCCCCCCCCCCCCCCCCCCCCCCCCCCCCCCCCCTCCCCCCCCCCCCCCCCCCCCCCCCCCCCCCCCCCTCCCCCCCCCCCCCCCCCCCCCCCCCCCCCCCCCCCCCCCCCCCCCCCCCCCCCCCCCCCCCTCCCCCCCCCCCCCCCCCCCCCCCCCCCCCCCCCCCCCCCCCCTCCCCCCCCCCCCCCCCCCCCCCC